>PVKA01005665.1:31715-89041 GCA_004027165.1 Ctenomys sociabilis | reverse complement strand
TTACTATGCCCAATCTCATTTATTTTTATTTTATTAAAATACAAATGTCAATCAGACAGTTTCAAGACACCTTAACCATACAGATTCGATGAATTAATACATTGCAAACTGTTTTCATAACGTTTTGGTTTTGTACAAAGTGCATACATGATATTATATTTACAGATATTATTTTAGCAGATATCTCTTATCAGTGAATTAAGAGTGTAGTTGCTTACTTATCTTATTTTTTTATACCTGAATTATATCAAAAATTCAATAATTATTTACCTAGTGGATGACCATAGTACTAGAAGCCGACATAATATTCTGTCCAACCACCATTAGTGCAGATCTTGCCTCTCAAAGAATTATGTAGAAGCACAGCATTATCTATCCCAACTGTACTGTCTATACACACACATCATGATTTTTTCCTTCTACAACCCTTCCTTTCTACACCTGTCAAAAGTGGGCACTCCATTGACATTCAACTAACTTAGGTGCTTGAACTCGACACCACAATCCTGATTGCTAAATGTAATAGTCTGATCATGATGATGAATAAATGTGTCTTTTAAAAAAATTAAAAAAAATAAATGTTTTTAGAAATTACAGTAAAAGGCACATTGTTACTAATCCCTTTCAAAGTCCTCCCTTCTTGCTTCCAACACGTGGATCCTATCCTTTTCCCACTTCCTGAAGCAGTTCTGGAAGTCCTCTTTCATGAATATCTTCAATTGCACTCTCAGGACTACCTTGATGTCCTGAATCAGTTCAAAACTGTTCCCTTTCCTGGTCCTTTTGACTTTGAGGAAGAACCAGAAGTCACACACACACACACACACACACACACACACACACACACACACACAGTGCCTGGTTTGGGGGAGGAAAGTGGCTGAGCATCATGTTTTTATTGGATGGCTTTTGTTCTAAACAGATAATCGATGGAATGTGACTGAAAATACAGTAAATATTTAAAGAAAATGCAGTAATACTGTGGCTCATGAATTTTGCTTCAATTCACAAACTCTTTGTAGGGTGATGACTGAGACTGCCATAGTCCCTAAACAAACACAAGGCCAACTGTCCTCCCCACGGGAACATGGTCCTTTCTCTAGAATTGTGGGGCAAATGAAGTTTGTGAACCAAGGTACCACCATAATTCGTTACAGTATAAGACGCACTGCCAGGACCCCTCGAGTGTCCCCCCTTATTTCAAATACATTCAAGTCATTCTTAGTAACATGTCTTTTACCCTAGCAGTGTTCTTCCTATGTTTTTAAACATTCATAGCACATTCCAATCATCCTGTGTATAAAACCAAAGGACTCCTCTTAAAGCAAGCACCTTAGATCACCAGGAACTCTCAAACTCCTTGCTTGCGTCTTCCCTACCACTGGTAGGAGATTTCTGTCCTACATCCTTCCCCAGTGCTGCCCCACACTCTCTTCCAGGTACCTTTCAGGATGCTCCAGTAATCTGATTCCCTGTGCAGTTCCAGTTTGGGTTCCTGACTCAAATTGAATTCCATTCACTTTTGGTGAGAAAGTTCTGAACCTCAAGAGGGTTTTTCTTTTTTACTACTGTGCTGGTACAGATGAAAATACAATTGGAAAGTCATTTCAGGAAGAAGGCAATTTGGTCAAGATATAGACACCCAGTAAAATGACTGCAGGTTCATCTGAAAACACAGAATACACCCTGGGATGCTCGGGGCACAGAATCAAGGTCATGGAACAGCAGAGGCATCTGCCTGTGGGTCTCACCTGGAACAGGCTGGCCTGCTTCCTCCTGTTTGGGGTTCACACCACTGACTTATGTTGGAACACAGACTCTCCAGCTCCCAGACCTCGGGAGTGCAGCTTCTGGGGCCCTTCTAGCCAGGGCAAGAATCTGATAGGCACAGTAGGGCTGATTAGTGAGGCCTGCTCTAGAGTGGAGCTGGTGGGATGAGCTCTTGAGGGTCCTCGATGGCTCCCCCTGGTCCCCTTTCTGGCTGCATTGTGATGCTTTCTACAATCTCTTCCCTGTTGGAGTAAAATCCAACCCCCCTTTTCCACCCAAAAAACGAAGTGAGAGGAGCTGAAGTAGGTCACCATGAGTAGCTGTGAGTCCCACAGCATCAGGTGCCTCTCAGAGAGGGCTGTCGGTTTAATACTGGAGTATGAGTATGAAGTGGTGGGGAGCAGAGAAGCCAATGCAGAGCCCCTGGATAGGAGCTATATGTGTGTATCTTGGACTTAACAACAACCTTAGGATTTTTTAAAATTTTGTATTTTGAGACAGCCTCTTACTAAGATCCTTAAGTTGTTAGGTTTGAACTTACCATCTTCTTGCCTCAGCCACCCAGAGTACTGGGTCACCACTCCTGGCTTATTTTTATCTCTCATGCTCCAGGTTGGGAACCAGAGGTGAGGAGATGGAAGCTTCAGGTCCTTGCCTAGAAATGGCCCATTTTTGAGGCCAGGGATTTTTCTTGGTGACTTAAGCGCCTGCCTGGCAAGCACAAGGAGTTGCACTTAAGTATGTTTGATTATATAGCTCAAACACAAAGGACAATAAACAATGTCAGAGAAGGTTTTTTTAAATATGTGCAAATGAAAAATTCACATACGGGCTTGAAAAAAAGAATAAAGAGGCTGGGTTGATATTTCGCTGAAGAAATACCACAAGAGGATAATTTTTCAAAGCTATTAAGAATTTTATCATTTTAAGAATTAAAAATTAATTTTGTGATGTTGGGGAGTGAACGCAGGGCCTTTTCACTGAGCTACATCACCAGACTCCTTGTTTCTTTCTTTGTTTCTTGGTCTTTTTCATTTTTGTTTTTCATGGATTGGTGGCTGTTATACCCTGACAAAATTGACTCCATTTTGTTGCCCTTCTAACCTCGTCGTGTTCCTGTTATGTATGCACCTACCCCTTCCAACTCCCTCACCCCTGTGACCCAAGTCTTATCTTGATGGACATCTGTACCCCTTCCCTATTTTTGAGGACCTTGGCAAACTCTGTGTACTTGTGACCCCACCCCCCACCCAATACTGAACTAATGACCCTACAACTTTACAGGAATCAACCTAAACTAATGACCCTGCCACTTTACAGAAATCTCATCACCCCTCCCCTGCCTTTGTGGTTTTTAGGCTTAAATAGTTACTCATTTCTACACTCAGGGCTCCTCTCTGTCTCTTGGACTCAGGGGGTGCCGCTGGGTACCAGCTAAAATAAAGTGCTTCAAATTTTTGGACTTGTCCCGTTGTCATTTGATTTTTGAGTTACAGCAGTGCCTGGCTCTTGCTAAGTGCAGCCCTTGTTGCTATCCTCCTGGCTTAGCTTCTCCTTCCGCTTCACTATTTTGGTAAATGTGGAATTCATAAACGTTTTTCATGTTTTTGTTAGAAAATTTATTTTTAATTATCATACTAGTTGGCGGCATCATCTTATGTCTTTTAAAATTCTGCCATTGTCTCAGAAGGAAACAAACTCGGGAGAGAAGCAAATCTGTAGAACAGCACCATACAACACCCCTCCTGGTCTCTGTTTGCCCTTGGTGTGCCAGTCTCCCATACTCCCTGCTGTGAGCTTCATGCGAAGTGAGGAAGCCAAAGTTGGAACAGTGATATGGAACTTCTTCTGGGTCAGGATAAGGGAAAAAGGCAAGGCAGAGGTTCAAACCTTCATCTGTAGACTCAAAATCCTATGCCCTTTCTTTACAAAGACAAGGAAAAAATATCTTTGGATGAACACGGAATTACCTACTAAAGGAAATACAGACTACTTCGACAATGTTTCTGAAAACTTACCCATGAACTTAGAAACAAACAAGAAAGGCAATACATACTTAAAAATAAAAAAGAGATACTGCATTCAAGAAGAAAGAGAACTCAGCTAAGATGATAGCTAATTTTCATTTGATGTATAGTTCAGGAGCATTTGGAAAAGAACTCATGGCTATCAAAGAAAATCTCTGTAAGAATATCAAGGAAAACGGATTTTAAATTATTTACTATTATTATTTTTACTTTTATCTGTTTGGTACAGGGTCTCACTAAGCAGCATGGACTTGTAATGATCCTCCTGTTTCAGCCTCCCCAGCGCTGAGATTACAGGCCGGTGCTACTATCCTGGGTCTTGGAGAGAGAGGTCAGCATGGCATGTGAAGCCGGGGATGGAACCTGGGTCCTTGTGCTTGCCTAGGCAGGTGCTTAGACTGCTGAGCTATCTCCATGACCCTTTATTTACTAATTTTTGTACATAGGCTATTCATCTCTTTTTGTGCTTTTGTAAAGTACACATAATACCAAAAAAATATGAAAAATACAAAATATGCAAATAAAATGCAGATAACACATAATTACCACTACTCAAGGATAAACACTATATTTTCAATGCACAGATATTAATATTCCTTAATATTAATTATAATTGACATAATATTTTCAATATTACTATCCTTCAATATAGTCCTGTTCTTTCTAGTTCACTTATTTTGCATTCAGTTGTAGTTCTGTTAAGTAACCTTGCTCACAGGTCATTAATTATTTCTATAGACTTAATATACTTTTATGATACAAGTAATACTCGAAAAGTTTCATTATTGCTATCCAACACTGAAGGTGTAACTCGTGTCTCATTTGACCTACAACATCTTCTGAGCACCCCATTAGATAAAATCACTGGTACCTCATATTGTATATATGTTAGGCCATTCATGTAGCTCTAAACATATCTTTACATTTCATATTATGTTTTAGAAGCACTTGACACATGGGAGGTATTTATTACAACCGATGACTAAAAAAAGTGAGTGCATATATTTTTAAAACACTGTAAAATGGGGAAATATATGAGTAAATTTGTTCTTAAGTGAAATCATATTACTCATAAAACTGTGCCACCTACTTTTTCATTTAAAAATGTAACTTGACAATATTTCCATCCTCTGTGTACAGGTTCTTTTTCAGCATGCATCAATATATCTTCACAGATGCACTGTTTGGTAAGACTGCTACAGTCTGTTTTATGTAACTGTTTCCCTGCTGGTGAATATTTGAGTGGTTTCCTTGCTTTTACTTTGATAAACAGTGCTGGGATAAACAGTTCTATAATCCTTCAGGTAAGTGTGACATTTAGGTAAAAAGCCAGAAATGACAGTGTTCTTTCAATTTATTCTTATAACAAAATCTTTTTACCACCATGAGATGCTACAGAACTCCTTAATTTTTTACAAATAGGATTACTGATAGACAGTATTTTTTTAATCTAATCAGTTTTATGATTTCTAGTAAGTTCACGTGTGTGTATTTTCTCAGATAATTTAAATTTCTGTTCCTCTAAAGTTCTTCTGTGTACTTTGCCTATTGTATTGTACATTATGTATATCCTGAATATTAGTGTTTGTAACTAATAAACTCTTAGAAAAATTTTCTGAAGTATGCCAATTGCCAACAATAACAATAAATACTTAAGACTCATCACTTGTTTGGAGAGTTACAATTTTGATGTTTTCTATGCTGTTGGTTTTATTTATGTTATGATATATTTAGGTGACAATGTATGACATGCTAATGGCCATCCTTCAGTGACGTCATGCAGGAACTTCGCATTTATTCTCCTGGGAGTACTTAGCACCATGAAAATCTGCAAATGCTACAAATCAGAATCATGACTTACTATTTTATTAATTATTATCACAGATTAAAATTAAAAGCATGCTGTGGCTGTTGTTCCATTCTTAGTAGGGCTGAACAACAGAGAAATAGTCTTTGAGATTTGGAAATGATTTGATTCAGCAAGAAGTTGCCCACATCTTCAATCAATGAGTGAAATTCTAACGTGTCTTCATCATTAACAGAAATGAAAATATCAGCCAGTATTTCCATTGGAACCACATATATGCATGATAATACTAGCAATTTGTTTGCTGAATAAAATCATTAACAAGCCTTTATTTCTATTATAAATCTGGCAAGTTTGGAATTAACTGCAATCATGTATCTACGATGGATATAAGGACTTGGTAGCAATCAATGAAGACATTGTATAAAAATCAACTAGATGTACAGAATTTAAAATGGAATATTGTATATTTCAGATTTTTTTCCTATGTCTGTGTGATACTTTATTGAGATTAATTAAATGTATAGTGAAGCTTTTACTGTACCCATGTTTTCAGGAGAGCTAGTCATTTTCATTTACCAAGACTAGTAATTCTGACTCCAACGCTTATAAAAAACTTTTACTCTGTCACACTTGGCTTTCTTACTTAGAAAGAATTGTGATCATTGAAACAAGAGGGGCTGGAGTGGTCTCAGTGCCTGCCTGGCAGAGGGAAGAACCCAAGTTTGAATCCTGGTACCACACTCTGTGCCAGCCCCGGAATCCCGAGTACACCATGCTGCCCTGAAACTCCTCATGAGGGGTTCGCGCCTGTAATCCCAGTGCTGAGAATGCTGAGACAGGAGCATCACTAGGCGTCTGAACTCCTAGGTAACGAGACCGTGTAACAAATAAAAATAACTTAAAACAACTTTTTAAAAAAAATCTAGCAAGAAATTTAATGGTGGGCAGAAAATGAATAGTCCAATTGTCTTGCAAATTAGTGCCTAACCTAGAGGAAAATGGTGACTGTTAGGTTTATAGCGAGTTCCTGAATCACTGAGACAACAGGTGCACAGGGACGTGCACAGCTGCTTCCTGATTCATCCGGGCCAGCAGGTGTGCTGAGCTTCAGAGACTTCCCAGAATTATTTCCAGTTCAAACCCATTGATCTTGCCATTCCCCATAGGTTACTGTAGCAATAAGTTCCTTCATTCTGAAAATTTTAATGAGTTTCATTATTCTCAGTATTCTTATTTTTATATTCATTGGCAAAGGAGAAAATACATGTTTAGAATTATATACTGGGTGACTTTTTAAAATGGATTTACACTCTTACACTTTTGTCTATAGGAAATAGGAAATATTAACAAAAAGTTACGCACAGTACGGTCACACAAAAATTAGATTACTTTTAGTTCTAACTGAAGGAGTGAACTTAATGTTCTTAAGTAATTTATTTTCCTTAAAGGGTAATTAATTATCTGGAAAAGACTGGTCGAATCTAAATAATTTTATTTATCTTTTTTTGTGTGTATGTTTGTTTTTGTACAGGTTTTCACTAGGCAGCTCAGACTCATAGCAATTCTCCTGTTTTCAGCCTCCCCAGAGCTGGGATTACAGGCGTGAGCTATCATGCCTGGACTTGGTCCCTGGTTCAGTGCAGCTGGGGGTTGGTAGTCACGTAATCGGGATTGAACCCTGGTACTTCATTTGCCTAAGCAGACACTTGGTCTGCTGAGCTATCTCACTGGCCCTATTTATCCTAATTAAAGAGTTCATAAGCTTACCAAGAATATCTGCTATTTCTAAATGTACTAACTTCCTAACTAACTTTTGAGTGTTTAGGTACAAATAATAGATGTAGTTTCCAGACGGAACTCCAATTAATGGAGTAAATAATTCTGCAACCCAGTTCATATTCTCTGGGTCTTTGCACTTGGCCACTTTTCTCATTCCTGGGACAAAATACCCAACTCTAGCAAGTTAATGAAGAATCCTTTATTTCGGTTCACAGTTTGTAGAAGTTTCATTCTTTGGTCAGCTCTCTTTCCAAAACCAGGGAGCATGGCTGAGGAGAAACCGACCGTGGCTGGGTAGACAGAAAGCAGCAGACAACGAGCCTTCTTCTTTGTGTCCCTGTATATTTCACCCAGGATATAAGCCTGCTCATTGATGCCACCTACACATAAGATGGGGATTTCATTACCACGCCCAGAACTATGTTAAACCAGTTCGGTTATCACACATCCCTAATCCAGTGTCACACACTCGTGATCCAGGCAGGTTCCCAGAAGTCCCATTTAGGAGTGCATGAGGCTTTGGAGGGGCAGCACCTAGAGATGCAAGCCACAGCACTCCTGCTGAGAAAGTGTGGGTGTGTGTGGACAAACAAGCAAGTGCCACCAAACCTAGGCTTTACAAACAAAGTTGAGCAGTATGCACAGTGCTGCGTGAGGGCACAGGAAAGATGCATCATCAATGGCAGATCACTTTCCGTGAATCTGAAAAGGTAACATGGGATGTATGCAAGGAGTAAAACGATAAGGTTTCTTTGTGCTTAGTATCTCTCAGAGGCTATTGAGAGCCTATAGCCTCCCCCCTCTTTATTTTGTAATTTTTAGTACAGGGTCTACAGGGGCTTTCTATGTAGATCAGACTCGGAGTGATCTTCCTGTGTTCAGCTTCCCAAGCACTGGGATTACAGGTGCATGCCACCACGCCTAGTCTCAATCACCAGGTCTCAGGAAACCCCCACGGGTGGGACTGGCACAGTACACTGGAGACAGAACCCTGGTGGCTGCACTCTGCCTAAGCAGGTGCTTTAAGTCTGCTGAGCTATCTGGCCAGCCCCTATAACCTCTTCTATAAGGCAGTATAATACAGTTGCATTGAGCTAACATCTTCAGAGTGCTTTTGTCCTTGAAGACAATTCTGGTAAGACCCAAATCAAAATCTCACAAGATTTACGTTTCAAAGTCTTTTGCTTTTATATAATTATTATGTTTAAAAACAGAACTTTACGTGTTGCCTTGTGTATTGGTTATAGTAAGTATGTTATTTAGGTTTCTGTTGCTATAATAGAAAGAGAAAAGGATGAATTTGCTTAGTCTCAAAGGTTCCAGACTCATGCTGGGGGGACCCTTTGCCTTTGCGTCTTGCTAGTGCTGCTGGATGAGATGGCAGAGAGCACATAGCACACAAAACTGCTCCTATGGCCAGGAAGCAAAAGAGAAAATCAAAGGGGCACCGCCAAAGTGAAGGCACATCCCCCACCAACTAAAGGCCACACCTCCTGAAGACTCCAGCACTTCTCTAATAGCACCAACCCAGAGACCAAGCATTCAGCCCAGGGATCTTTGGAGACATGTGCCATCCAGCTAGTAACTGTTCTTATTTAACCATAAATGAGGATTTATTTTTGTTGCAGTGACTTTTCTACTTAAAAACCAAAAACACTATGTGACAATTTTGCCTGAAATATTTGCATGCACATTTGTGGTACTTGCTAAACTCTTCTTGTAGGCACCTACGCAATTGCATCTTTTGTGAGTAGCAAGAAGCTCTTCATTAAAGAGAATCTAGAGCCAGCTGGGGCAGCATATGTCTGTAATTCTGGCAGCCTGGGTGGCCAAGGCAGGTGCATCACAAGTTCCAACACTGTGTAGGCAAATTAGTGAGATCTTGTCCCTAAATAAAAAATAGAAAAGGCCTGGGGATGTGACTCAGGGCAAAGGCCCCGGGTTCGTTCTCCAATCACACACACATACACACACACACACACACACACACACACACCAATGATGATAAAAGAAAAGAAAGAATATTTCTTCCATACTCTTACATATGAATTGATATTTAGGAATGAAGCACAGAGTAAAAGTACACAGCACACTTGGTAAACAAGACCCTCTTCCCTGGGTTAAGCAAAATTGTCTCTAAAAGGATATCTGAACAGGGCTTTATTCCATTTAGAAAGGGCACATATTGCCCATTCATTCTGCCACATTTTATTTCAAAAGGAGTTTTCTCTGATTTCTACAGCTGCAGTTTTATGAAGGCCAGCTTGTCAGCAAACTGACTCTTAGTTATTCTGTGGTTCAACACAATAATGGCTATGCAAAGAAAAGTTCCTAAAAATAGAATCTTACTTCACCTTGTTGCCGATACAAGCCTGCAGAACAACTGAAGTTCTTCAAAGGTTTACCAGACGACTTTCTGGGAAAAACACTAAACAAAATTGAACCAAAACATCAAAGCTTGTCACAGGGGCTTCAGAAGTTAGGCTACTCATGGTGAGGGCAACAGCAAGAAACTACTATGCATATTAGGAAGATGCCAGGCAAAGCAAAGCAGTGTGCTGTACAGGTGCCTTCCCAGCTATGGAGAGCCAGGACAAATATGGTCTGGATGTGGTAGTTGTATTTTTGTTCTTCCAACAAAAGATGAAAAATTTGTGACAAAAATGCTGCCTCAGTAGAACAGAGAACACCTTGTTGAAAATGGAATTAGGCTGGAGGTTTTGCATCTGACTTCCAGGTAGACATTCAAGGGAATTCTATCCCTATAAAAGTGAGCAGAATATGGAACAGACTAGTTCCCAGGCCAACCCAGCCAGCCGCTCAACCTAGCTGTTAAAAAATAGGACAGTTATCGCTTCAGAATGGTGGAGATAGGACCACAGCATGGGGTCACAGGGAAACTAATTTGGACTCTGGGTAGGGCAAAGGCAATCAGAAGTACAAAGCTATATACTGTAGGAAACTCAGGAAATTGTAAGGCAAGATTGATTTGTAAGCATGACCAATAACTCTCAAGTCTTAGGGGAGACATGACTGAGAGAAAAATAGCAGGTTACTTTCTGGCCAACGTGGCTGAGGGATGGGGCTGGCCAAATAGCTCAGTGGGTTAAAGCACCTGCCATGCCAATCCTGTCCCTGGGGTGCACTGAGTTGGCAATTGAGACTGGGTGTGGTGGCACATGCCTGTAATCCCAGCTCTTGGCTGTAAACAGGTGGAGTGCTATGAGTCCGATCTAGTAGTGAGACCCTGAACACCCTGTAGACCCTGCCCTAAATGGCTGAGGGATGCTCCATTTAGGTTCAAACAAGGAAATATGGAGTCAGAGAACATTTATTTTGTTGTTTAAGAGATTTGAAACTTAGATCAAATCTAAGACAAGTTGCAGGTTAGAGAAACAAAACAGGATATAGGGCTTAGCAGGATTGAAACAGAAAGCAGCGTGACTCTCTTAAGAGGAAAGCTATGCTTAAAAGGTGGCCCTGGGAAGGTGATATCCACACAATACAGACTGAGAGTTGGGGCTTCGACTCCTGCTCACAGGGAGTGGGAATGGCTGCTAGAAACACAGACAGGTGGCCTGTTTCTTGCCTGGGACGAGGATCCCCTGCCACAAGTACATGTACCAGCTTGGGGAAGGGAACCTTGGCATCCACATGGAGCTCTCTGAAGGAAATGTCAACAAGTGAAAGAGAAAACCTGCTGCCTCCTCTGCTCACCAAAATACTGCTGATCCCCCAAATATGTGACCACTCCCAACATACACACACTATCCAGTTCTCCTTTCCTGACTCCAACTGGTCACCCAACAAGTCAGGTGTGACACTAACTACTTAGAGTTAGTACAGAGCCCCCAGGCTGAGGGCTCAGTGCCAAAGGATTTCCCCTTTCTTCAGATGTTAAATTCAATTAGTGGGTTCCCAGGTTATCCATATTTCTGTCCAATTTTGCTTTAAATGAAGGGTACGAACAATCCCCTTCTCAGGTTAAATAGATCACAGAACCCAGGGAAATATTTATGTATGAGAAATGGATTCTTATAAAGGATATGATGAAGGATATAAATAAAGAGCTGTGTGAAAAGCTCCTAGCGCAGGTGTTTCTTCCCTGTGGAGCTGTGTGGCTTTCTGATCCAGTGATGTCTTTACGAAGTGAGAAGTTTTGAAAACTTCATAGTTAAAGGATTTTATGAATTCTTCATCATGTAGGTTGTTGGATTTTTAAAGTAAATGTCTAATCCCATTTCCTTCCACGAATAAGAGGGGGAGACTGCACATTCCAAGCTCCTAACCATGGCTTGTTGTTCCTGGTGACCAGTATCCATCCTGCAGCTGTACTCAGTTGATTCATGTGAACACAGGGCTCCTATCCTATCCAGAAAATTCCAAAGGATTCAGGAGCTCTGTGTCTGGACCTGAGATCAAAGGTCAGGTATTAGAATAAAAGATGTGCTTAACACCTTTATCACTTAAAAATTATAAAGGTTATAGGAGATTTATACCTGGGATGGAGATCAAATGTATTTCTTATAGTGTCACAGTGATAAATTCAGGTTGCAGACCTATGCCATCCATAGACAGATTTAGATTTCCTACTTTTCCAAATGAAATAGGAGAGCTGAGCTGAGAGTAACATACAACTGATCTGGTGCCTTGGTTATTGAGGGAGCTAGGAAAGAATATAGCAAGTAGAGACACTGCCACAGACCTGACACAGAAACACACACACATACACACACACACTATCTGTCTCAAGTTAGCTCACAGTCCATACCAGAAAAGGGTCCCATGAAGGAGGGCCTGCCAATCAATCAATGCGTGGATCCATAGCCTAGAACTTTGATCAAGTCAAGAGCCACATTAAGGCGGGGGTGAAGTATGGAATTGATAAGGCAAGAATAAGAGAGAAGTTTTTGTTTTGTTTTGCTTTGAAGCTGTTGTTTAAGAAGCAAAGTGAATCAGTGGTTGCTAGGACCCTGGGGGAGGGGAGGGGGTGGACGCTGCTTCATGGGTGCAGAGCTCCAGGGTGGGGGCCTGAACCAGCGTGGAGATGGATGGCACAACCACGTGAATATGCTAAGCATGAATGAGTTGAATATTCTTGGTATAAATGAATATTCTTAGTATAATATGAATTATACTAAGAAATGAATATTCTTGGTATGAACTCTAAAAATGAGATAATTAGTGAAACAGAAAAAGGCACTCCTGTCAACAGCATAAAAGTCAAGGACTATCTAGAAGAACTGTATCATCTTGAAATGAGCAGCTGACCCAACGCAGTGAGGGACATGTGACCCACTTGGGCCTGGAAAAGGGACCCTGGGGGAACAAAGGTAGCTTTGAGCAAGGTCTCTGAGCAGTTAAGCACGACTGTAGAGATGCACCCAGATTTCTGGAGTCTTGGTTCCGGTCAGCACAGCTGAGGGCAGCGTGCATCGGGGGCGCTGTGCACCGTATGGGCAATGTATTTGTAGGTGCAAAATTCTAACCTGTTAAAAAAAAATAGAAGACGTCTGGGAGTCCGCCTTCTAGGAGAGAGGGGAGTGGAGAGGAAGAGGATGATGACTGTCACCGGGGCGTGAACAGGAGGCAAAGGTGGAGGAGAGCGGGGCCTAGAATGAATTACAGCTCTTCTTTTCTGAGATTATTTTTTCTTTCTTCTCACACTGGGAGCTGAGCCCAGAGCCTTTATGGCAGTGAACTACATCTTGAGCCCATTTATATAAAAATATTTTTTTTATTTTGAGATAGAGTTTTGCTAAGATGTTGCTGAAGCTTGGCTCAAACTTGACATCCTCCTGCCGTGTTCTAGCAGAGCTGAGACTCTGGGCTAGCACCTTCACCTCTAGTCTAAATAAGGTATTGTGTGTGTGTGTGTGTGTGTGTGTGTGTGTGTGTGTGTGCGCGCGCGCGCGCGTGCGCGCGTGTGTGTGCCGGGGGTTCGAACTCAGGACCTTGCATGCTTGTCAGGCAGGCACTTGGGCCTCTGCGCTACATCCCTGGCTAAACACAGTATTTTTCTCTGCAGATCACGGTCTCAGGAAGGTCTCTATTAGTTAGAGACACAGTTGACCTGCACTTGGGAAGGCAGCAGAGCTTGTGGAGAAATGGAAGCTGGTGTGGAAGAGGAACGGAGCGGAAGTGGAAACACTGGATTGTCCCTTCCTTGGAGTAGCGCAGAAGAGAGGTGTTTCTGGGGGATGGGACAGGTGCCTGGACCTCGCGACCCTGTGGCCACGTGACCCCGTGACCCTGCAGGAAGGGGAAACCCGAGCTCGTGTCAGAAACGTTGGCGTCCTCGATTCTCCGGAAGTCTGTGTTTCTTTCGGGCTTTTTAAAGCTATTGAGGGGCCACAACGCTGTAGGTGCCCGTGGTCCTGAACCCGCGGCTGAGGTGGGGCTGGGGTCCTGAGCATCCCTTTTGATCGACTGGCCCAAGGTGAGAGGGGGTTCCTCTCCTTCGAGTCCCTGAGACCTTTACTGGGGTGTCATTTCCTGGGGTCTTTCCTTGTTTCAGCCCAGTGCTGCCTGTCACCCAAAGGTCTCTGAACACGCTGGAGTTCTACTCTCTTGTGTGAATAAACTGTCTTTCAGAAAGCACAAGCGATTTCATTTTAAAAGTTAAGCATCCTTGTAGGCAGGTCTCAACAATCAGCCTGCGTGCAAACGAAGCTGTAGGAAACTCTCCATTCCTCTTCGGAAGACTCAGGACTATTTAAGCAGCCCAGCGCTACTGACTGACTCTCCTCTCCAGGCTTGTTGGGATGGTAAGAAGGGGTGATAGGTATGAGCACCTCACAGAGCCCAGCAGGAAAGGGCTGACTGTAAATGAAAGCCTTTCTCTAGTGAGCCTGTGGCATTGAATACTTGAAGAAGGGAAATTTTTACAGTACGCTCAGAAGCTGTTGGAGTGTAGCAATACAGCATAATTCAAATTTCCTTGGAATGATTTGTCTTTTTCTTCCTTCTTCCTGTAAGAGCTGATAAATGGCAAGCAAAAAGCGAGGCGAAGTGCAGTTACAGGTGGGTCGAACACACGTTGCCAGTGAGGTCCGCGGGGCCCTGGCAGCTGATGGCCTCTCGCAGCATCTTGTGTCTTAGTTGCTTCTCTCATTGGTGGGACAAAATTCCCAACATCCAGAGTCAGAGGAGGAACAGTTTATTTGGCTCACAGCTTATAGAGGTTTCAGTTCATGGGTGGCTGACTCCAAGGTAGGGCAGCATGGAACAGGATCATGGCATAGGAGAAACTGCCATGGTAAGAGAAACTGCCAGGCAGGAAGCAGTAGGAAGCAGCAAGCCTCCCTTCCTTCTTCCCCCCTTATGCTGCATCCAGGTGATACACCTAACAGATTGGCACCACCCACACCCAGACTGGGGCTTCCATTATTCACACCCAGAACTGTGCTAACATTTAGTTATCACACACCCTTAATCCCAGTATCACCACCCTAGATCCAGCCATGACTGAGAAGCCCCAGAGGGTGAGGCTTTGAGAAGACATCTAGACACAAGCCATAATGTCTTGCTTTTTGCAGACTGTCATCAACAGTCAAAGCCTATGGGAAGAGATGCTGCAGAACAAAGGCTTAACAGGTACCGGGTCCCACTGTCCCATGTAACTTCCAGAACCCTACAGAGTCCCACCTTCCCCAGCCCTCAGCCTGATATCCTGCTCTCTCAGCCCTAGCCTCTGCTCAAGCTGGGCCATGCCAATGTCTAGGTTCTGTGCCTCTGTTTTTTCACAAGCTCTGTTACTATCTAGTGATTGACGTTTACCAAGCCTGGTGTGGACCGTGCAAAGCCATGCAGCCTTTGTTCAGAAAACTGAAAAATGAAATAAATGAAGATGAAATTCTGCATTTTGCTGTTGTAAGGATTTTATTTTCACTGGACTATTGCATCTTTGGTACACTATTGATACTTTATGTATTGTCTTAATCCAAGGAACCTGTCCATTCCACAGCATGGACTGCTCACTTGGCAGTTTTATTTTGTATTTAATTCTACAAAGTCTGAGAATCAATGTGATTTTTAATCTGAATCCTATCATGTTGGGGTTACAACATTGCAGACCTTTAAAAATAATGGATATGGATCCATATCTACTGATCTGTTTGTTTTCTCCTGATCATATGCTTGGTGTACACCCATTAGAGTTAGGTCTTCAAAAGCTATTTTGGGCATCTCCTTGAGTAGCACCCTGAATATTAAGCAGTTACCAAATTTTACAGTGGTATTGATTTCCTCTTAATTATTGGTTACTCAAATGTGGTAATAAAATATTATAACTGGACTTATTTGTCCAGACTACATTGATTATTCAATGTATCTACAACAAACTGTCACCTGCTTAGATCTTTGCTGTCCAATATGACGGCTGCCAGACATGGGTAGCTAGCGATGCAATGCTTACAATTTGATTAGACCAACAGAGGAACTGGTTTCTCTATGTTAAGTAACTGAAGTTTAAAATAGTCAACTATAGTAAAGCTCTTAAAGTTTGAGATAATGTGAATATCCTTTTTGATAAAATTTAAAGATCAATTATCATGAATTAAAAGTCAGCAAAGAAGGCATGCTCTAATTATAAAATATAAATCATACTTTAAGAGTTAATGCAGAAAAAAGAATGTGAAATACACTGTTATTTTTTTACATTGATTGCATGTTGGAGTGATAATGTTTTGGATGCACTGGGTTAAGGAAATACATTATCACATTATTTTCACCTGTTTCCTTTGTGCTTTTAAATATGGCTAATAGAGAATTTTAAAGTATCTGACTCAATTGGTTCAATTGTATCTATGAAGCATATCTAAAACCAGCTGAGATCTAAGATGTAGAAGCATGGAAGGGATTTGCCATATTGTGCCTTGTCTCTAAAATACATAGTCTGTAAGACGACATGGGACCTTGTCTCGGTTTTTCTTCTCTCATTGCTGGGACAAATACCCAACCCCCAAAATGAAGGAAGGAAAGGTTTACTTAGCTCACAGTTTCTGGAAGTTTCAGTCCATACTCGGCTGGCTCTAAGGCAGAGTGGCACAGGGCAGAGAACATCCAGCTCGTGGAAGTGGAACAATACTGGCAACAGAGAGGAAGTCTGTCTCTCTCAAATTTCATTCAGGCTTTCCACCCCAGGCTTTTCCACCCACAATCCCAGCAGTACTGAGTCCCATAATCCCAGTGGATCATGAGTTAATCTCAAATTCTAGAAGTCCCTGCCCCATGACTGCATGAGGCTTCGGGGGGACAACTAGATGCAAACTAGAACAAGCCTCAACTTGCATGTGTTCTGAGCGCAGGTCTCGCACACCCCTCAGGGCACACTGAGGATGAGCTTGCCAGCTCGCGTTTGACTCTTCCCACCCCTTTGAAGACATGTTCTTATGGGACTTTGTTCCTTAATTTAATGCTACAGTGTGCAGTGTAAAGCCTAGAATCTCTCATGTACTGTTGTTCTGTGTAAGAGGATGTATTCAGCAGCTTTTCTATCACTGGGACAAAGCACGCAACATCTAAAACTACAAGGGGAGAAATTTATTTTGGCTCACAGATTTAGACCACAGTCAGTTGGTGCCAAGGCAGAAGGGACATGGGTAGAAGAGAGGGCAGCTGCCCACGTGACAGTTACTAGGAAGCTGAGAGGAGGAGCCAGGGAAGAAGTAACCCTTGCAGGTCACACCCCCAGTGAACACTCCCACCGAGACCCCACCTCCTAGAACATGTTCTGCTCTGAACATGTACAGGTGGAGCCGTACAGTAGGGGGCACACTCTGACTGAGTGCCTTTCCTTAGTAACATGCATTTGTCTCTTTCAGGGCTAAAAGAAATAGCCATCTGCCATGCAAAGGTGAACCATGAATCACATTACTGATCTTTTCATGGTGGATTATTGTTTCTTTTAGTGCTGAATAACTTTCTCTGGTCTGGATAGAGCTAGGTTTCTCTTTTCTCTATTTACCATCTGAAGAAAATCTCCGTGATGTCCCAGTTTAGAATATAGCTATAAACATCTGCTCACAGATTCGTGTGGCCATAAATTTTCAGCCTAATTTGGGTAAATACAAAGGATAGTCGTCACTGGATCACATGGTAAAACTATGTTTCATGGTAAGAAATTCAATCTGTCTTCCCAGGTGGCTGCAATGTTTTAGTTTCGTACCAGTTGTGAATGGAGGGCCTCTAGTTCTATATCCCAGTCAGTATTTCATATAGTTTGGCTTCCAGAGTTTGGGCATTCTTTTTAAAAAAAATTTTACTTAGTACAGGGTCTATAGGGTCTCACTACACAGATCGCACTTGTAGTGATCCTCCTGTTTTCAGTCTCCCAAACGCTGGGACTACAGGAGTTTGATACCACCCCAGTCCCAGTTGCTGTCTGAGTGTGCCCTGCGGTGGAGCTGGCACAGCACACTGGAGATCAGACCCTGATCCCTGTGTCTGCTTCAGCAGGTGCTTTAATTCACTGAGCTATCTGGCCAGCCTGCTTAATTTTGAGCATTCTAACAAGTGGGCCGTGACGTCTCATTTTACCTTGCGTTTCCTTGATGTCATGTGATGTCATGTGATCTTCCTATATACTTATTTGTCGTCGGTATCTTTTTTGGTGAGATATGTGTTAATGATTTTGGATTGTTTTTAAATTAAAGTGTTGGTTTTCTTCATGGTTGACTTTTAAACTTTGTTGCATGTTTTGAATATGACTTCTTTATCAGATGCATCTTTTGATGATTCTCTTTGTCTACTGTAGCTTATTTTATTCATTTCAAAGATTTTTGAAAGGCACAGTTCTATAACAAGCTGCTTTACCCTTAAGAATCAGCCCATTTGACAGGTTGTGATTGCAGGTTTGAGTTTTGGTCGGGAGGAGAAAGTGGATTGCCACAGGCAACTGACATGGAGTAAGAAGTGAAAAGGCAACAGAAGTGCCTAGCAGCTGACAGCAGGATCACAGAGAATCGAGGATCAGAAAAATTTTATAGCAGTCTAATATTCCAATGCCTTTGACCTAAAGTAATTTCTTGTCTTCTTTCTCCTGTTTAAATAATAAAATTCTTGTGCATCCTGATAGTTGGAATTAGGAAAATTTGTATGAAGAGGGCCAGAGTCCAAGTTCACACACTAGGGGTCAAGGGAAGCTTCAGTGACCAACGGCAACTAGGGAATCGTGGTCTGTAGAGGTTAGGTGGAGAGTTGACATGATTTGTTTGGGAGCTGCCTGAGGATCGCTGACACTCACTTCTGAATGTGTCTGGGTGGGTCACAAGGCATGGCCTTGCACTCTATGTCTGGTCCCGTGCTCCCTTCTTCCCCTCTGGTCCTCTGTTCTGCTGCCAGGCCACAGTGAACAAAGTGTCTTGGCTCCATCACACCCTTCCACTCTGCTGCTCCTCCCTTGGAGCCAGCTCACCATTGGACTGAACCTCCAAAGAACTTGAGGCAAATTAAATCTCTCCTCCTTTAAGCTATGGGTGTCAAGCATTGTGTCTCAGTGACAGAAGGCCTGACCCATTCAGGGCCAGTAGGGGGAGACTGGCAGTAAGGCAGACCCTTGTTCCTGGTCAGCAAGCATGGACCCTCACCTGTTGGTCCTCTGGGAAGGAAACTTGGACATAGAAAAGCCAAAGCAGAGATCTTTAGGCAAGTAGGAAGTGGAGTTCTATGCTGTGCTGGTAGAGGCCTGGAGTTATTTAATTCCTGATGTTTATAGAGCCTGAGTAGGAACAAAGCAGGGTACTTGCAAGTGTCACAGCCGAGGAACATGTGGGAATTAGAGCATATACTTTATTGTGCCTTCAGTTCAACAGCTCCAAGATGAAAGCCTGGTTATAGTAGAGGCACTGTGTGATAATAGAGTTTTCTTTCTTTCTTTCTTTCTTTCTTTCTTTCTTTCTTTCTTTCTTTCTTTCTTTCTTTCTTTCTTTCTTTCTTTCTCAAACAATTATACCTACTATACTTGGAATACTGGGGACTGATCCCCCTGAGCTACATGCCAAGCCCTCATTTATATTTTTATTCTGATGCAGAGTCTCTCAAACTCATCTAGGCTGGGCTCAAACTTGGGAACCTCCTGCTCCTAGTTCAACAGAGTACTGGGATTACAGACATATGACAGCTGACTCTACAGATCTTTTAACAAGCTTGCCTGGAATTACCTGTGTGAGACTGAATTCCTCAGCCTCTTCCATGAGGATTATATCCATTTATATGTGTATTTGTATGAGTCAGCTGTACAGCTCTGAGACCAGGTACCAAAGGAGAAAAGGTTTATTTTCCCACCCTGGTGTGAAAGGCTTCCTGCAACTCATGGTCCACTGACTACACGGCTTCTAGACCTGTGGTGAGGCAGGAGCAGCAGGCTGGGGAAGTGAGGAGGAGGAGAAGCAGTGCTCATCTCGGGGCTGCTGGTGCTGGGGATTAGAGAGGGACAGAGCAGGGGGCGAGGAGCAAGGGACTAGACATGGTCACGAAGGTCGCCCCCCCATGACCCACATCTCCTCTTTCTGTGGCCTCTCAACAATCTTATTCTCATAACTGCATCAACAGATTAATCCACCTCTGAAATTAGTGTCCTCATAAGCCAGTCATCTCAGAACTCCAAGAGCCAGTAGACAAGCCTTCACCTCAGCAAGCTTTTGCAGGGCTTTTTGTTTGTTTGTTTTGTTTTGTTTTGTGTGGAACCAGGGATTGAACTCAGGCCCTTGCGCTTATGAGGGAAGCACTTATTCTACTGAGCTATTCCTCCAGCCCCACTTTGCAGTTTTATGCAACAACCATAGTAATGAACGGAAGCACCACAGTTGTTTTTTTTTTTTTTCAAAATTGGCCCTTTTTGATGTACTAACATGTTGATTTTAACAACAAAATCACACACAGTGAGTGGCTCTGAATAGTTTATGGTCTGTGTGCCTGAACTCAACAATAGCACATTTGCATAGATTAATACTGTTTTTATAAAATGATCAGCCCAAAAAAGATGTTAAAAATATAAAAACCTTAACCTCCAACTTCCTCTGAAGCAGCAGTGTCGAGGCGCTCTCTGGTGGACATTGGGATTTCTGTAGTTAGCCGAGGAAAAGGGACCCTTTCCCCAAAGTTAAATTTAAATTCAGAATTAACTCCTAAGAGGTCAATTCCTTACAGAAATCATCCTGAGTTGCAGACTCGGTGTAAATGTTTTGGCTATGCCCATGTTCCTAAGAATAGTATTAATTAGAGATGAAAATAAAATAAAAATTACAGATATATAATGACCTCTTGGAGGCCAGAGTGACTGATTCTAGGACCTCTGCAAATACCAGTATCCAAGGGTGTTTAAATTCTTCATATAAGATTATGTAATATTTGCATTAAAATTTACTTTATTAAGAAATCCCTGAATTACAGAAATGTGCTTTGCCATCAGTGATGGCAAAGATTTTAGAGATCAAACACCCGTACTACAACGCCAGACCCACTCACTGATTACAGCAGATCAACTCTGCAGTTAATTCTAAATGCTGAGGCTTGGGCTTATAAAAATCAGTCATTATCAGCTGCTCAGCTGCTGTGGTGCAAACAGAGAGGGGCCTGTGCGCTGGCATGGTACATCCCCCCTAGATTCCCCACCACTGCTCTGACGACCAGAGGCAGTACGCCCAGTGAAACGTAAGCAGCGGGAAGAATTGTTACATTGCATGATTTAGGAATACAGACAGGACAAACATGTGCACATGTTCAGCACATATGGACTCTTTTTCCTAATATTCTTTCCCCGTGGTTGAGAGAATCCACAGATGGAGGTCTCTATGGAGGAAGGATACCTCATGGTCTCCAGGCATCACCATTGCAATGTTTTCATTATAAGGAAGTATTAGGGCTGAGGAGGTAGTTAAGTGGTCTAAGTGTCTGCCTGGCAAGGACTAGGATCCGGGTTCAATCCTGGTACCACCTGCCATGCTGCCTCCAGAACCCTGGACGTGCTGTGAAGGTCCTGAAACTAGGCATGGTGGTGCTCTCCTGTAATACCAGCACTAGTGAGGCTGAGGCAAGAGGATCGCCATGAGTCCAAACTGTACAGTGGGACTCTATAAATAAAGTAAAAAGAGGGTATTAAGAATAAAATGATCCAATGCAATAATAGACATGATCAATACTACTTGATTATTTATATACTTACTTATGTGTGTATAAAGCATCTACACTGCCCGTCTGGAGTCTCTTTTAGAGGCATGATCTGAGATACGATAAGCGCCCCTCTCCAGTGGCATCCAGCAGAGGCAGGCCCTCAGGGACATGATGGCATGACCTCATCTGCTGACTCTGGCACTGTGACTTCTGCCTCTTCCCCAAAGTTGAAATGATCATGCAAGGGAAACATCGTGAATCACTCAGGTTAGGGAGGCAGCCTTGATAGAGCTATTAAAGACACTCAAGAAAGAGGATTTCCTCTCTTATCCATCTTGTTCTAAGGCAGCAAGTGAGCGAGGGTGGGAAGGGAAAGGAAAAGGAAAAAGGATAGAAGGGAAAAGTGGAAGCAAAACTTGTAAATAAGGGAGGAGGGAAAGGTTGAAGGGTGGGGAGACATGAGGAATCAAGTTCAGTCGTGCGCAAGTACACATTCCCTGTGATGACTGTGATCATTGTGCGTACCAAGGGTACAAAAAATAACTGTAAAACATAGGATCTACTGAATAAAAAAGATGGAGCTACTAGAACTGCTTCAGAAAATGGTGGAATGATGGGACAAAAGTGTTCAAAGCCAGAGAAAGGACTTCGAGGCTGATTAATAACAATATGTCTTTCATGGTAATATTTTTTTTAAACATTTAAGCACAACTTACTTTTCTCATAACTGGATGTTGAGGAAGAGCTGAGACACGAAGGCCTGGAGGAGGTGTGTCCCGCCTGGGCTCACTGCTGTGCTCACAGCACGAGGCAGGTGCATACCCACCTGTAGCACAGGGTCCAATGGGACAGTGTGTGGCCCTTGATGAGGGGTAGGGAGTGCGATGGGGAGAATAGACTTGCGGTAGGAGAGAGTAAGGCACTTGGGAAAGAAGGGTGCCTGAGTGAGTTGGGAAACGAGGAACAGAACTAGGCATCGAGGAAAAGACACAGAGTTGACTTGGGCTGGGCGCATGACACGAAGAGCCAGGGAAAGTTGGCGTCAGAGGAGGTGGAGCTTGAGCCTCTGGTCTACACAATTTGATTTTTGATGCAACTGTCATGTACCCAGAGAATGCTGCGTCAATATAAAACTTGTATCAGCTTAGTCGTGCTTTAATGAAGCCTATTAAAGGACTTGGATATAGTTTCCTTATTATTATTATATAAAACGCCTCCTTTTTTCAGGCAGAAGCTGACAGTATCGTGAGTCTGCAGTCCTACAGAGACAGATGCGAACCTGTTTTTCTCTTTAGCGTTGTAAGTAGCGCCCTTGTCTCCACTGTATGAGCTGAGCCTGTTTTGCAGTTAAGGAGCATGTCGCGTTATGAAGTTGTCATGGAACTGTTTGCTGGTGATAGCAAAGATTCACTGTTGGCCTTATCTCTTGTTGTCTATTATTACAGTTTAGAATTTGACATTTCAGAGTTTGTAACAGGTTAAAGAGCTCAGGCTATCAAACAGTGAGTGGATCAGAGCAAAGTAAAATAACATGGTGCTTACCTACACGGAGGGGAGTCATCAGAGATCTGTACACTGAAGTATTTATAGGAGAGAAAAATTGGAGACTTCAAATACCCAGCAGGAGAAAAATAGCTATAAATATTCATGTATACCCACTGGAGAAAGCATCTGTATGATCACTATTTTGGAATACATGGTTTTACTTTTACCTCTACAAATGCTGAAGAAGATGGCATGAAGTTTAGAAAAGTCAAAATTTTCTATGTATGAGGGAAGGATGCATAAATGTTCCTTTGTTCGATTTTGTGTGTGTTTTCCAAATATTCTGTCATCAACACACAACTTTAATGATCAGAAAACCCTAGTAAGCACTATTGCACTTTTTTTTTTGCTGCTTTTGTTAAAGCAGAGCCAGAGTGTCCCCCTGTGTGATGTTTGGGACTGACCCGGGCAATTAGAAGATATTCCCAGATTTTTGACCAAGTCTGTTTTATCTTTGCTGCCTCCACCTACATAAATCCTGCCCCTTCCTTACCACAGTCCTTCTGAAGTCCAGGAAGGTGACAGTCTTTGCAGCCAAAGTGTATCAGGCCAGGAGTGACATTGCTGCTTCTCCCATTTCCGCTCCTTTTTTTTCCTAACTCATACAGTCTTGCTTATCAGAAATCTGTTTCATTGGGCACCATTTTCTTCTCCTCCCTCCTCCCTCCTCCTTGCTGATCTTGAGAACATTTCTGTTGGAGACCAAAGGCTTTGGCATGCAATGTGAGGACTTTTTTGCAGAAGCAAGACCTGCCATCACCTCGTGGATATTAGCATTCATGCTCATATACTATCGTGGCCTTCCGATTCCTGGTCTCCACGTTACCAAAGAACTTGTTCCACCAATGAGTTTTTTCCCACCAGTGTACCTCATTCAATCACTCCTGTATTCACACCTCTGGCATTTTATCACCCCCCGTTGCTCACCTGTGACCATTAAATTAAGACTCTCATGCTCTGATCAGAAAACCATCCATGAGCTTATTGCTTGATCATTCGACTATTCCCACAGTGGCCTTTGAAGCTTTCTTGGCTGATGACAAATTTCTTCCAGCAAGTTTCAGCAGGCAGAGTTTCTTTTCAAGGGAAAAGTTGAAAGATGTCTTTCAGTGAGAACTGATCATTAGAGCTTCTGCTTTCATTTAAACTTTTCTCAACTGCATCCTTTGCATTGGCTGCTGACTATGGTTCAGTCTTTTCAATTAAAGAAAATACTTCATCCTGACCCCATGCCCCTTCCCAGCTACTTCTTCATTTCTATTTTTCACTTTACAGCCAAGTTGCTCAGAAGTTTCTATGTTTGTTTTTAGTGTAGTTCTTCCAATTCCAATTACTCCTCAGAAGATTCAATTTGACTTCTGTCTGGTTATTCTACTGAAATGGCTATTGGCTAATATACTCAGTTACAAGTCTCTTGCTAAATATAATAGGCATTTTTATATTCTTCACCATTGCCTACCTTTCAGATATGCTTGTTGTGACCTGCCCTTGCTTTCAAAATTTTTTTCCTTTTTCATTTTGCGGGACCTGACTTCCCTTCACCTCCTTAGATATTTTTTTTCTTTTTTCTCCTTTGCTGATTCATTCCTTTTAATTTAGCTATTTTATAGTCCTAAAAACATTCCTTCTGTGCACAATTATCCCAATTATCAACAACTCAAATTTTCATCCTCAGCTAAATCTGTACTCAAACTCCAGACTTGTACACCCAATGTGACATCTGCCAGTTTTTACAAAAATCCCAACTTCCTAAAACCTCATCCAGCACCAGACCCTCCTCTGCCTGAAATGTGATCCTCTTCTCCTGATTCCCCACTTGGAAAACCATGGCATGATTCACAGTTTACATAGTCTTCAAGTGGGAGACAGAAGAGTCACCTTGGTGACATCTTTTCCATCCTACCTCATCCAAACACACTGGGAACCTGTGGACTCAGCCCCCAGCATGTGTATTGGCTTCTTCCCACCTTTCCATTTCTCTGTAGACTGAGTGACCTTACCTACCATGACACTTCCAGAGCAGCTTCTAACTTTTCCAAAAGCATGGTCTCCTTACCCCTTCCTCCCCATCCTTTATTCCTACACAGCAGGAGAGAGGATCTGTACTAATAGCACTTCTAACCATGGCTACACCTCGATCTAACAGTCCCCTAGTTTCCAGCTGGACATTGGTATGGGCTGCACCCACACCCACATCACAGGCTCTGTGGGTGCTTTTTGTTGCTGGGTCTCACAACAGGCCAGTTCCAACTCCTTCTCAGCTGGCCTCTACACTGCCCTCCTCCCTCCAGCCTCACCCCCCACATTTGCTACTCTTTGCGCCTAGACCACTTGTCCTTCTCCTTTTTAATCTCCTTATCTCTTGTCCTTCTTTCCTATTTCAAGCAAAGAATGACTTTCTCATACTTAGAAGTGCCTTCTCCAGTCCCCTGATCTGGACACATTCTGGTAGGATCTCTGAGGGATTGGTGCCTATCAGAGTGGTTTCTACTTGGGGTTGCCATACCACATACAGTTATAGTTCTGTGGCTTCTCCTTTTTTATGTCAAATAAGTATCACACCTCTGACTCCATGTGATGGGCCTGGTCTCTGTGCAGTAGGAAGATGCATAGGAAGCATGAACTGAAGGACAGACAAAAGGGGTGTGGTATCAGGATGACATTGTCGGGAGAACTTCACATCCTTCCAGTTAAAATATGGGCACATTAGCAGAGAACATATGCTGCCGCTCTGTATGCCAATGACCTGCCGCAAGTCCTGCTGGGGAGCCCAGGTATGGTTTTGGTTACAGGAAGATAGACAAATTGGAGGTAGAAACCCAAGAGCTGAGTATACTAAATCTAAAACTTTAGGTCATTATTGACTCAATTTTAAATGACTGATACCAATAGCTAAAAGGGGATTGGGGAAGAAGAGGTCTCAGGGAGGGGCAGGTTAATCCAGATTATCCTTTCTTGTTTTCTTCTTAAAATGAGAGTTTCCTATTTTCCTTTCCCTTACACACAGGATGGCAAAGTTGTTGCAAAGATTCAGGGTGCAAATGCACCACTAGTTAATAAAAAAGTTACTGCCTTGATCAATGAGGAGAAGAAGATTGCAGCAGGTGAAATGGTTCGTCCTCAGGTAATTCTACAGATATGATGACTATCTTAATTTTTAAATGCACTGCCTTTTTGTTGTTTTGAAAAATATGTTCCTAACTTCATGTGTTAGTCAGCTTTCCATGACTGTGGCTAAATAACTGAGATAATTAACCTATAAGGAAGAAAGGTATAGTTTGGCTCACTGGTTCAGATCTTGCAGTCTATGCTCACTTGGTTTCTTAGCAGTTTTCTCATCATGGGACAAAATGCACAACAACTATAACTTCAAGGAGGAAGGCTTATTTTGGTTCTTATTTTGAGTCCATGGTGGGCTCTCTCAGTGGCAGGAAGGGCACTGTAAAAAAGCTGGGTGGAGGAAAGCTTCTCATATGCTGATATCCAAGAAGTAGACAGAGGAAGGAGGAGGTGGGGAGGGAGATTTGTTGTCCAGGTCACACCCTTGGTGACAGACTTCCAATCAGACCCTATCTCCAAACAACATGTTAGCTATTGAACTGTATGATCCAATCACCTTCTAAAAGGCCCACCTCTGAACACATGAGGCTAAGGGATGTCATTCTAGATATAGACCATGAAGCTTCGTCACATAGCTTTTGGGCTGTGGGGAGGCAAAGCATTATGGCAGCAAGCTCATGCTGGAGCAAAATGCTCATCTCATGGAGACTGAGAAGCAGAAAACAGAGAGAAAGTGTGTCCCATAATCCCCTTTAAAGCCTCGCCCCCAATGACCTCACTTCCTGTCTCTAAGCCCTGCATCTTCATGGTTTTCCTGCATGTCATTAGTTCCACAAAGGGGGAACCAAAGCCTTAACATGAGAGTTTTGGGCAACAACTATCCACACAATATAACTTCAGGACAACCTCAATATCCAAAAGGTACAACCTTGGGAGCATTCAGCAATGTGAATCAAAAGCACCTTTCATATTTGCCTTCAATACTTTGGGTTATAAATATTTATTTGAAAAAAACTTTAAACTGTTTTTCACCATGATACTAAAACACACTCTGTTTCACTTGCATTTTTTTTTCATAGTACCCTGACATTCTGCTCGTAGAGTTAGAAAAAACTACAAAAAAGCCTGAAAGTAAGTAAATCTACTTTAAATAACAGCAAGGGTTTTCTGTTCCAGGGTGTTCATTAGAGTGTTATCTGTAACAGCAAAAATCTGGTAGTAACAGCAATGTTAATTAATAGGGGACTTTAGGGGTAAAGGATGATTGAGATCTTGCAGGGCTGAACTATTAAAAGACACCCTCTTTTTCTCTCCTTACCTTATACCTTTGGTCCTGGGCAAAGGCTTTCTAAGGTTAACCAGGTCATGCAAGTCTGCTAATGCAGGCCTACCACTCCAGAACTCTGGGGCACTGAGGTGGGAAGATCACAAGGTTGAACTCAGCCTCAACAATTTAATAACTTAGTGAGTTTATATCCCCAAAATAAAATAAAATAAGCTAAGGATGTGTGCTGTAAAAAATAAATTTATCAGGTGTATGGATTCCTTTGACCCGCAATTAATTTAGGCAATGACTTTCTATTTTAGCCTTCTAAACATCTATGAAAGCTATTTCCTTTTGGTTTACTTTGCAGTTAACAATTACATATCTTCATGGGATTTCATATGGTGTGTGTGGCGTGTGTGTGTGTGTGTGTGTGTGTGTGTGTGTGTGGTATATTCATTTTCTGGAGGAAACAAAGACATATGCTCAGTGAGGTCTTGCACTACAACTTTGTCATAAGAATGTAGATAAATTTGGCAATAGAAATTCTGTCAACCTATAATCTTGGGCAGCACGTGATTGAAACTTCCCTCACTGCTGGTACTGAGCTGGGTGGATCATGTGGTGATTCAAATGAATGACAGTAAACCCACCAGCACCTTCTGTTGCATTTTTTTGCCCCCTAATTAAAATTTCTTGTGAATGTTTCTGCTGCATGCAAATATGTGACATGTCCTTTGATTCTAAGTAGAAACACTTTACTACTTGAGATGCTATTGTTCTATGATATGCTACTCATAGTCAGGAAAGTCACTGAATGTCAGAAATTTGCACTGAAGATCCTTCAGTGTCCCATCTTTTTTTGTGTGTGTGTGTGTTGGGGATGGAAATTGGGACCTTACACTTTCCAGTCAGGTACTTATGCCACTGAGCCATATCACCTGTCCCCCTGTTGTCCTTTGTTTCCCAATACAATGAAACTTTTTTTCCCTAGAGGAAGTGTATAGCATTGCTATTATCAAGCCCGATGCTATGATTAAAGAAAAAGCTCAAGAAATTAAGGAAAAAGTAAGTAATGTTTATCAATAATAATTGAATTTCAGAGTAACAACACCTTAACTATCATGTTAGAGTTGAACTTATAACCCAAAATAATGCAATATGATAAACTGGCGCTAGGTACTTCTAAAGGTTTCAAGCATTCTGTTCATACCAACTGTCTATTTTCTCAGGTAACCTCCTTTAAATAAACCTGCTCTCCAATTTAAGATATAAATTATAAATTAAGGTTTTTATATTGTATTATGCTCTTCTCATTTAGCTATTAGTAATATCATCTTGTTATAAATTCACATTTTGCTTCATCCTCTGAAAGTTATTACACATGGATAGTCCTTATCAATATATGAAAATTAGGGCTTGGGAGATGGCTCAGTGGAATAAGTGCTTCCCTGGCAAGCGCAAGGGCCTGAGTTCAATCCCCAGTTCTGAAAAAAAAAAAAAAAATGAAAATTAAGAAAGCATTTGATGTCTTGTTTTAGAGCTCAAATAAATCATATTATATAGAAAGTAGTTATATTTTATATGTATATATTTTCATATATATGAAATCATATCTTAATTTAGAAGCCAGCAAACTTTTCCAGTAAAGAGTCAAGTAGTAACTATTTGTTTGCATAAGGTCCCAAATAGCAACAAGAAATGACACACAAGAGAATGAGTGTGGTTGTGTTTTTGAAAACTTTATTTATAATAACAGAGAATGATCCAGATTTTGACTATAGCCTGTAATTTCTCACCATTTGAAAGATGGCCCTGTGTTGAAACAAAAAAATGCTGAAATTTGAAGGCATGCTACCTGAGCAATAGAAGAGGTCATATAAGGAGCTATGTCAAGAGGAATGGAAAATCTCTTCTGCTTTTGCTTTTTTATTAACCAGTTTTTGTTTGTTTGATATGGTCAGGATCATTCTTTTTGTCCAGTTCATATCTCTTCTTTATCTCTTTGATAAATATTTTTTTTATTTTTTAAAGAGAGTACAAATTAGAATTAAAGCAGAAAATATTACAAATGATGTTAATTTTCACTTAACAAAGTAATATGAATTTGACAGTATTTGCTGTAATACATTGCACTGTCTTCCAACCAGATATTCATATTACCAGACATATGCATACAAAATTGGAAGAAGAAAGGAAAAAAAAAGAAAAATGTATAAGATATTAAGAAGACAAGAAGGAGAAACAATTGAAA
This sequence comes from Ctenomys sociabilis, assembly GCA_004027165.1. Classification (NCBI taxonomy): domain Eukaryota; kingdom Metazoa; phylum Chordata; class Mammalia; order Rodentia; family Ctenomyidae; genus Ctenomys; species Ctenomys sociabilis. Next base: position 59,420 of record PVKA01005665.1, on the reverse strand, counting down.
AAAAGGAGACAAAAACAAATTAAAGCATTAATTGCCTCTTTCTATAGACCAGCAGAAATGCATAGTACAGATGTCCAAACCAGCCTGTTTATATGAAAAATAAAAAGTTAAAAAATTATTTATCAAGGAGATAAAGAAGGGATATGAACAGGAGAAAAAGAATAGATTAGATACATAGAGAAATATGTTTCCCCTACTCCCTCTCCTGTCCTCCTCAACTCACTAACTCTCCTTTTGAGTAAGCTTTCAGAAATTATTTGATCTTAAAGAAAGTTAGCAAAAGCAACACGAAGAACTTGTTCCCCTAAACCATTTGATAATACTTTATCAGTAGTATAAACTCTGCTCACCAGTCCTTGGATGTTTCTCTCTTACAGAAATTATTTCCTTCTATGAAATCACAATACAACATTAGGTTGCAGAAATCAGATCTATACTTCCCATCATACATCACTCTTTAACTGTAGCAGCTCTGGTACAGCACAAACCACAATAAACAGATACTCTACAAGCTGTAAAATACATTCATTACAATTTTAAGTTAGTTTAAATAATATCACTTTCTAAGGATCACCCCCCCCCCAGATTCCATTCGTGTGGGGGGGGGGCAGGGGGGCTAGATGAGAACCAAATGGCTTCCAATTTGCTCATACATAGGTAAGACTTTATCATACGTTTCAGAAATAATATTAACACCAAAGCATACTCCATCCTAGAGTATGTTTTAATAACCACAGTGGTAAAAGCTTTCAACATTATAGAGTTCTCTTAATTGAAGGAGTACTATGAATGATTAATTCAAGTTAACATTGTTTTGTTGTTGTCTTGACATGAGAAACAACATTTCAGTGGTAGTTTAGATTCACAAAACACTTCACTTTTCTGAAGTATAGTAAAAGTATACTGGACAGGGAAACATCATGAATGTTTTGAATAAAAATGTAATAAAAACAGACTTGTATTTTTAAGCTCTCTAAGAAGAAGAACTTGTCAAGCTTACCACGATATGGATTCTTTTATCTGCTGTCAGTTGTTAAAATTTGACAAAGGTACAATTTGGAATTTTACAAATTGTTCAATTTGGAGTATCAATGACAAGTGAAGTCATTAAGATGAAAATAATGCAGTAGTTTTTGTTTTTATAAGTAAAGCAGAACAGACCTGACTTTGGGATACTCCAAAATCAAATGGAGCCAGCATTACTGCTGTCATTTAACATAATTACTGAGTTGTATTGAACCCAAATCCTAATCTTGTGTAATTGCTGAGTACCTCATTGAGTTTCTCATATTGGGTTTAAAACTTCTTTTTGTTACATTTTATTATATGTAAATAGCATTTAAATTGATTTTTTTAATATTTCATGTTTTTGGCACTGGGTTTCGCTAAGCAGCCTGGACTCATAATGATCCTCTTGTTTTAGCCTCCTCGGTGCTGGGTTACAGGTGTGCGTCACCACGCCCAGTCTTGGTGGCTGGCTTGGTGCACCCCAGGCAGCACTGGCACAACATATGGTATCAGGGACTGAACCTGTGTCCTTGTGTTTGCCTAGGCATGTGCTTAGACCGCTGAGCTGTCTCCACAGCACTTTAAATTGAATTTTGTCATTAAATGTTTATTAAAACATTTTAAGCATGGTTAATTCTTAAATTCTAACCCTTTCTAGAAATTTAAATGCTTTTCTTGCTGACATAGTTTATTGTCTTAACAGAATTATGATAAATTAATGTTACGAATTTCTAGAAATGAATACAAAATAAGTTAAAAATGATTTCAAGAGCAGTTAAGAAGTACTTGAGAATTTATGGTTCTATAAATGACTTAGAAAACTGGTGTTTTACTTTAGAATTAAATTAGCATTTTTTTGTTTAGAGGTAATTCACTTTTATAAAAATATTTCAGGGTCCCTGCTTCAATCTGTGAAAATCTAGATTCAAGGGAACATGAAAGAATCTCCTTTCTATATTTCTGGACCATTTCAAATCTAGTATGCTGTGTATTTCTTTTTCTTTTCTTTTTTTGGCAGAACCGGGGTTTGAACTCAGGCCCTTGTGCTTGCCAGGGAAGTGCTTGTTCCACTGAGCCATCTCCCAGCCCCTACATTGTGTATTTCATTGAGGGCTTTACATGAAAGTCATTGAAATCCAGGTTATACAGAAGAAAATCCTATACAGCATAGAGAACAACTCAACAAAGAGACAGTAAAGAATGGGATAAAATATTTTCCAGCTACTCTTCCAAGCAAGGATTGATACCTACAATATATTAAGAAATCAAAAAAGTTAGCACAAATAAGTCCAAGCAACCCAATCAATAAATAGGCAAACCAAATGAACAGATGCATCTTAAAAGATGTACAGGTGAACAATAATTATATGGAAGAATGCTCAATATCCTTAATAGTGAAATGTCAATCAAAACTCCATGGGGATGCCATCACCCTAGTCAAAATGACTATCATCAAAAATATATAAAATACTACTAGCAAGAACACAGGGAAAAAAGAATCCTTCTACACTGTAAGGAATATAAATTGTCACAGTCACGAAGAACTACTATTTCATCTAGCTACACTAATCCTTGGTGTCTAACTTGAAAGAATTTAAGTCACAGTACTACAGAGATACCTGTGTAGTCATGTTTACTGTGACATAGTAAAACAGAGTAAGCGCTGGTAAGTTGACAACGAAAATGCAGTGTGCACACACACAGCACAGTACCACCGGCCCCAAAGAAGAATGAAGTCAGAGTGAGGATAAAGCTCAGTAGCAGAATGCTGGCCTACTGTGTGACAGGTCTTGAGCTTCATCTTCACTGCCACAGAAGAATAAATATATAGCAGGAAAAGGTGTGGAACTGTGTATCAGCATGTTAAGTGATATAAGCCAGACTCAGAAAGACAAATGCTACATGTTTATGTTTTTTTTTTTCTTTTATATGAAATCTAGGGGTGGAGAAAGAAAGACCACATGAAAGTGGGAGGAACACTCTGAGAGAAGAGAGAGGGAATGGGGTGGAGGAAGCACAAGGTGGTAATGGAGGATGGAAATGGTGAAAGTAAATGTATGTTTAAACATGCCAAAGTGAAATCCATTCCTCTATAATTACTATGCACATTTTAAAAAATCCTAATGTATCTGTTAGGCCTAGGAAACAAACATCCTTCACTTTATTTTACCTGAAATCTGTGACATATCCGCTTCTAATCTGATTGCAGATCACCACAGCAGGATTTCTTATAGAAGCAGAGGAAAGGACCATGCTCACTGGAGAGCAAGTGAGGGACTTCTACAGTCAGATAGCAGACCAGGTAAGGACATTTAGGACGGGGTGGGGGGGAAGGTGCAGCTAGCCCAGTGTAAACTGCTCATCTTGCACGCATGAAGCCCTGGGCCCAATCCTCAACACTGCAAAGAAACCTAACAAAAGGCTATGAATGGTACCCCTTGTTTGAATATATTCAGAGTAATTTCCATAAGTAGATCTTCATTGCAGAACAACAAATGGGTAAGTCTAGCCAAATAAAAGAGTTTCAGGTGTCCCTGTCAGGGTCCACAACTTGGCGGCACCAAAGATGGATCCTCAGGGAAATTACTGGTAGAAATAGTGACACCCAGAAAAGGAAATGGGCCACTTGCTTCGAACAGTGAAGATCTCTTTCTGCCGTCTTCTCAGGAAGTGAATATCTAGTCTTTCTCTATGAATTTTTATCCTGGAATGCAGGGTCTTTTTTTAACCATAAACTCTACAGAAAAGCCCTAATTAATTCTTTACCTAAAAGCCTTTCTTCCAGTCTGTATTTGCTTATATTCTTTATTTCCTGGAGGAATAGGATAAAGACAGTGCTGAATGGTATTAGAAAGCACCATATACTTAGGGACCAGAAAACCTATCTTCCAGAAATGCAGACTTCAGCATGGTGAGTACTAGACGCATGTGGCCATTTAAATTTGAATTCATTAAAATTAAAAAGCACTAAACATTCAGGGCCTCAGTCACCCTGCGCAGACCTCAAGGGCTCAACCGTCACTCTGTTGGAGAGGGCAGACAAAGAAGTCGTCCATCACAGGCAGTTCTCCCAGAAAACACTTTGAAGGACTGGCTGCACCATTTAAATCCTGTTTCTGGATCTAGCTTCAGCAGGTATAAAAAGAAAGGGCTTTCCAGCAGTATAAGCAATATATTAAACTTTTGAGAAAATCCAGCTTCTGAATTCCACCCCAAAGCTACTGAAGCAGAAACTCTGGGAATTCATTCTAGAACATTCTGTGTAGCAAGCCCTTCAACTGACTTGTAAATATTCTGAAACTTAAAAGATTAGTTCCTACTGGCTGTGAGCTTCTCTCCTTCAAAATTGACTTTGTAAATAAAGATTTATATGGATACTACTCCCATGCCCATGGATCCTGAAACAGAAGATGTTATTGGTCATGCTTAGTGCCCACCATTTTATCCCAGCTACCTCAGGAGCCTTGAATAAACAGTTTATCATTTTATTTTGTAGCCTGACTTTGAAGAGTTCCTGTCTTTTATGACAACTGGTCTAAGTTATGTGCTACTTATAGCTCAAGAAAAAGGACAAAGTCATGAGGAAGAAAGTGAGGTAAAAGACATAGAATCACCTGAACTTTCAACTGAGCATACAGTTAAAAAGTGGAACAGGTAATTAAGACTAGAAATTTATCACTTAGAATGTGTCACGAAGTAATCAAATCTCAGAACAGCACCTGAGATTTATGCTATATTCACAAAGAATTCTTTCTCAGCCTGAGTTATTGTCAACTGGATGAAGTGGTGAGATTGGCAGGTCATACTTCCAAGGGTCATAGGTGGGGCCTGGGGCATGATCTTGCAGACTGTCTCTGGCCCCCAGAGTCTTCTTCCCCGACCCCTCTGCTCCTGTCTACTCCTGAATGCCAGGAGTCAGGCTGGCTGCTTTCCTCCGCTACCTTCATGATGCTTCTAGTGTGGCTCCAGTTGACCATGAAGTGGAACCATGAGCCAGAATACATCCTCTTCCTATCAGTTGCAGGTGTTTGTCACCTTGTCCCAGGAATGACAATACTGGGACAAAGTACACAAGAATTGCCTCAAAAGTTTACACTAAGAACAATGAAGAAGGCTTTGCCCCTGTATGTACTTATAAATCCTGTGCAGTGCATCTGGTCTCAAGGCCTTGGGCATGAGAAGTACATCAGAATCACAAGAGCTTCCCCCCCAAATCTGACCGGCTCCCACAGTCCCTTTCCACCTTCTCTGTCCATCAGTTATGCTTTTTCCCCACTAAGGCAGTAGTGGTTATAAACTGCTAACAAGCTGGCCGTTTACTTTTATTTATAAATTCGTAAACATTTAGAAATGGATACTAACAATTTGCCATGTGTTGTTATGTGAAGCTGTTTGTATGTTTTAGACCTTTGAGGATGCAGAGAATCCATGGCTTCCTGTTGGCAGGGTTGTGCCTGGAAAAACATTGGGCAAGCAGGACCAGACTTAGGGTGTCTGAGTCTTGGGGTTTTGTGGGGGGTGTGAACCCACTGCTTGCCTCTCATCTCCTTTGCATTTGTTGCTGGGGGCCCCCAGGACTTTCCTTGTTGTCTTGTTAATGATTAGTGGAGGTTTTTCATGAGTAGCTACAGCTTTTCTTCCAGCAGTGCCATGTCTTTTAGGTAGCAGGAACTTATAAATCCATTCACTGCAAGTTTTAAGTTATTTAAAGGAATTGCTTAGTACTGCTAAAGGGCTTTGTACCCAATAGTCTTTTCAGGGTTGAGGAAGAAGGCCTCGATCGGGAGTTCTGGGCTTAAAAAGACATCAAAATATAAAAAAAAAATTTTCTGTGAAATACCCAGTGATGCAATTGATGTAGGAGAAGTTGGAATTTTATTGGTGCTGTTACCTAAGCAGTAAGTCCCTGTCACATTCAGCTTTAGAGAGGAGTTGTGTCAGATTGTTGAGCACCCACATTACAATGTTGTGGTCAATTTAAGTGAGAACACCCAGTTGAACTAATCAGCGTGGTTCTTTGCATGGAAGATTCACCTCAGGATTGCTGCCAACAGCAAAAAAGAAGATCTAGAGGGTGAGACTGCATGCTGCTGATTTTCCTGAAGAAGCTGCTTTGGGGCAGTTTTTGTTCAAAGGAGCTTTGGCTGGTGTCTTCTTTAAGGGGAACATCAGTTCTTATCATCTTAATCTTGGATGTCATCTCCTGGCTTTCAGGGCAGGTATCTCAGCCTCCTGGCATAGATCCTTCACGCTGCCAGTACGGCCCTTTTAGCTTCCAGCCCTGGCACTTGGGCCTTTTGGGTGCAGACCCTTGCTATGCTCATGCACAGGTCATTGCCAAGGACTCCCCCCTTTGGCTGAACCCTTCAGGTCTCCAGTATTCACACAGGCATCTTGCTCTTGTTCGCATCTACATCTAGTAAGCACTGACTGATACATGTATTGCAGGGTGTGGGTGGAAGGAGAGTGGGCCACCTTGCTTTGGCATGGCCTGCAATATTTTCTTTCTTAACATAGGGACTTCACTTAGCCTTTGCCTTTTGTTTGTCTTGCTCACTGGGCCCAGGCAGGAAGTGTGGAGTGGTGTAGAGACTTGGTTGGTGATTGCTGTTTCTCTCACAGCACTTGTTCTCCAGGAAGGGACTTCTAGAGCAGCCTTAGCTCAAAGACCAAAGTCAAAGAAAAACTAGAAGACATCTGGAAAGCTTTACATACAGTGTAATTTTATTATTAGAAAAACATAATGTATTTTAACTTGGGCTTTATTTATCCTTCTATAAAGTCAAACAATGAAGATGTCTGGCCACTCCTTTTTGAGGATTTCAATAGAAGGCTTGATTAAATTTTATATTTGGGGTATGAGAGAAATGTGGTTCTATCTTCCCATGAAGTTCAAATTTTGTCTTACTTAGCTCTGAGTAATTCATGAACATACTGTCAGTTAATTTGTTGGCATATTTCATGGGGGTGTAAACCTACCACTTGCCATTCATTTCTTTTGCATTTGTGGCTTTGGGTCCCCTATGACTTTCCTCTTTCTAATGAGTACTGGAGGTTTTCCATGAGTAACTCCACCTTCTCTTCCTAGCAGCATAATGCCTTTGAGGTAGCAGAAGCTAAAGTTTGGTTTATAGCAGCTTTCAATTGTATTTTGGATTTCCACAGTTTGCAAGAATGTCTGGAACAACAGAATGTGTCTCAGTTTTGTGATGTAGAAGACAATGAAGCTAATGTAACTAGGCTCACTGATGTTTTCTTCCCTGATTTTAAAACAAACAAGGGCAAGAAATTACAGAAGACGATGGCATTACTGAGACCAGACCTCCTAGAAAAGCAAGGTAGGAAAATAAGCATAAATGCTCAAATAGTTTGTAGATAGGATTAGAGCGTTCTTTTCCTAACTTCATTTATTATTCATTTTTTAACAGCTTCTCAGTAATGCTTTTAATAAGCTGGTCATAATGAATAACATTTTTTTGGCTTTAAAGAGTTAATAAAGGGCCAGGGAGATGGCTCAGTGAGATGAGTTCCTGCCGGGCAAGTCCAGAGATTGATGCCTGGTACTTCCAAACAAAGGAGTTAATGAGGCATTTTCTAACCTGTGACTGATGACAGTCAATTTCACCATGGCCAGGATTACAATGGAGGAGAGATGGGAAGTGCTTGTGTCTGAAATGCCTCAATCCAGAGCTCAGGTTCACCCTAAATTAGCAGTATCAGTGTCATAGAGTCTCTTTCTTCATATGGAAGAGTCTGAAGATTGAAAGCAGAAAGATTAAACCAAGGGTCTGGCATTTTGTTAGTAATATATTTATTTATTTTTTCATTTATTTATTTGCTACAGGGTCTAGATACATAGCTATGACTCATAGCGATCCTCCTATCTCAGCCTCCCCAGAGCTGGGGTTACAAGGGTGCCTGGGGCCGGCACGCATGTGGTACTGGGGATTGAACCCAGGTCCTGGTGCTGGCCAGGCAGGTGTTTAGACTGTCAAGCTATCTTCCCAGTTCTTGTTAACTACTTTTAACTACATTCACAGGGTAGAGTACATACTAAAGAGTAAGCACTGAGTCTATACATTGACTCTTTCCTTAAATTGTTCCTTCCTTCTCCTTTTTTTAAAAAATTATATAGCACCATATCAGGAAACACAGTTTGTATTTGCATATTGACTTTTTATTTTCTGATTTGCTGAACTCAGTTCTGGGAACTTTGATGTAATTTATTCTGGAATTTCTAGGGAGATGAAGATTTATTTTCTATATTAATTTTATTGAGAAAGAAGTAGCAATGAGACAGTTTCAAAACAGGTCAGTAGGACAGTTACAATAATTAATACACTGCAGATTGTTGTCTTCATAATAGTAATTCATAGTATAAGATGCAGACATGATATCCTGTCTAAATACTATTACTTTAAAACTTTCTTCTCATTGAACTAAGAGAAAGTAGTTATATATATACATATATATATAATAGTTACCAGAGATATATGTACATGTATATTAAATAATTTCATTGAGAAACAAATATCAATGAGATAGTTTCTAAAACCAATTAGTAGGACAGTTTCAGTAATTAATACATTGCATATTGTTATCTTAGTGGTTACTCCTCGTACAAGATGCAGACATGGTACCCTACAGACAAACATTATTAGAATAAATTTTCTATTCATTGAATTAAGAGAATGTAGCTGTATATCTATTCTATTTTGAATGTATAGATACAAAATGATTATTCATTTATATCCCCTTTTTTGGTTTAGTTTTCTCAGAGATGGGTATTCCACTGTCATTTAAATATTATAGGTGTGTGGATTCAGCAAAAATATTCCAATACAGTCCAGTGGTCCATAATATTAGTGAATTTTCCATAAGACTGGTAATGTCAGGAGTTGTTGACTTGAGTCTTTTACAGCTCAGCATAATAATATGGCTTTACTTTTTATACTTTGTTTTTATACTTTTCTGCTGGATGGTTAAGGCCAAGATAAATCAAGAAATATATAAGAAGAAATGTAACTTTTGTATCTGACAAGGTCAGTCAAATCCCCTCAGGATTTACCCTGAAACCACCCTATACCACAGTTTTTAGATCCTTTGTCAGTGTCAGCCATATGGATGAGTCACAGCCATTGCTTGACCAATTTGCTCTCTGTGAGAGCCTGAGAGAATATTTTCTCTCCATGTGACTCTCCTTAAGCACACTGTACAAGGAGAAAGCTAGGAAACCTTGCAGAGGCAAAACCATACAATTATGTACACACGATGGTGGGGGCAATGATGCTGAGAATCTCCACCAGGTTTTGAAACTAGCAGTTAATTGATAGGATTATCACCCTGACTAAATATATACACCGATATCTGTGAACAAAGCAACTGCACTGAAGATGACAACGTATGATACTAGGGCCATGCTTGGAATCCCTGTCATTCTGCTCTTCTAAAGGCATACTGCTTCTAATGTTATATCAATTACTGCTCTATTCTTTCTCAAGTAAATGTTCATTTAAAGAGATCAGGATTTCTTAATCTTATATCCTTCACCTTTCAGGCCAGGCTACTACTCTTTGATGGGAGAGGAGCCCTGTCAGGTGCTCTGTAAAATATGCTTAGCAGCACCCTTGGTGTCCACCTGCCCTGCCTGGTGCCTTGGGAAATCTTCCCAGCCCTGCTGCAAGAACCCAAAGCACCTCCACCTCCTCTGTAGAGTTTTTTTTGTGGGCCGAAATCTCCCTGGCTGGGAACTGTGGATGTAGGCACTGCCTGCAACGAAGAAGCATTGTCCCTCTTCCTTCCACCCATGGGATTTTTATTTCCTTTGTTATTTTATAATTTATATAGGAAGTTTAACTAATGTTAATATTGAAGGCACTATTTTCATGAGCATTTGTATTTCCTAAGGGAAAAAATGGCCTCAGGATAACACTATCCATATATAAATATAAATATATATATTCACATATAATATAGTTTATAGATATGTATGGAGCATATGTTTATGTATAAGATATATATAGGGGTTTTCAAATATAAGTATATGTGTGGTATAAATTATATATCACCAGGAAGTACCAGTTTAAAACTTGCCATGTTGTACAATCATTTTTTTTATTTAGATGATGTTTTCCATATTATTAAACATGAAGGCTTTAAGATACTGATGGAAAGACAAATAGTATTATCAGAAGAAGAAGCCAAAATGCTGTGTGAGGAATTTGAAACTGAAAGCTATTTTGAGAAGCTTATAGAAAATATGACCAGGTAAAGGAGAGTTCAGCTCTACAAGCAGTGTCACTTATTTCCTATTCATCTAAGCTGTCTCTTAACACTGCTTTTTGTTCACTTTGGTCAAACTCGGAACTCCACACACAGGCTCGGAGTCCATTTATCTGCCAGCGCTGCACCTGTGCTGATGATGCGTACACACTGGTCCTTACTGGCACTTACTGGAGCAGTAGAAAGGCATGAAAGTAGACGGAAGACTGTTGGTAGACAAAAGGAAGGGAATAAAGGAGGGTAACAGTGGGATGGATATGATCAAATTATGACATGTGCATTGAAACCCAATAGTTTCTCAAATTAATAGGTTCTGATAATATAATGCAAAATTAAAAATGATTAAATAATTGATGTAAATTACCTTGATCTAGAGTGCAAGAAAAATTAGAATTATTTATAATAATTATTACTGCTATTATTATTGTTCTGTATTTGAAATTAAACCGAGTCTTTGCACTTAGCTAGCCTTTTTCTTAATTCTTAGCCCATTCTTAGCCCTTTTCTTAATTTTTACTTTGTGAAATTGTCTCACTAAGTCATGAACTCACCCTTGTAGGTCTCAGATTTGTAATCATCCAGCTTTTCAGAGTGCTTGGCTTGGATTATAGGCAGATGCCAACATACTGAGATATCATATTTGTAATGAAGTTTAAAATCTACATACCTTCACTGCCAATCAGGAAACAAAAATACATAATTGCTACCATTTGAATAAAAATATGGAATAAAGACAAGAACCATCCCAGAGAAATTGATGGTCCCTAGTTGTCTCGAGCTCCAGAAATTCAGTGTGTGCAACATCAACAAAGGGTAAACTGATTCACAGCACAGTCTGGCTTGATCAGCTTGACTTTCAGGTAGGGCCTTGCAATACTATGGATCAGGCCTTGGACAGGAAGGAAATGTTTGAATGTCTTAAGTTTCTATAAGAGTGTAGCAGCTGTGGCAGAAATCCAGCCACAAGTATCAGAGAAATCAGGAAAGAAACCTTTGGCAAGAGTCAAAGCCCATCTCTTTTTTCCCTTTCCTCCTTGGCTTCTAACTTCTTAGAAAAATGCTCTTGATAAGGCTTTCTAAGAAAACTAATGGTAGAACCCTAGAAGGATTACTTTGACACATTTTCAGTCTATTTAACTGATTTATCTTATTTATATCCCTTTAGAAACTAAGCCAGACTCTTAGTAACTATTTTTTGTTTTTCACCAGGCATACATCTCTTGCCCTTGTGCTGTTAAGAGAAAATTGTGTGCAGCACTGGAAAGAATTGCTGGGACCAAGGACTACTGAGGAAATCAGTGAATATTATGAAGACAGGTAAGATTTGTACCAAATTTTGGTGTGGGTTGCAAGAAGCACAGCTACTCAAAGAAAGCACCTAGGAAGTTGACTTTTTCTGGGGAAGTGGCAGACTATTTATGATGAAGTTCTTATCCAACACCAGTTTGAAGTTGGACAATGCTGTGCACAAGGACTTTGAGCTTGAGTTGAGAATAAAGAAATGCATACTCAGCCAATAAAGCTTCTCTTGGAGAAAATATCCTCCGCACTTGCAATTTAGCAGGAGTTCCTTTGAGAGGCTGCGGTGACAGCTGCAGGCCTTCAGTTGATTGCACGACTTCCAAACAATGATGACTAACTAAATCTGTCCTCTGCAATTTGATGGAACATCTACTTAGTTTGTTGATGAATCTTAGAAGTCAGCTAAGCTTTGCTCTCAGTTCAATGTCTGGTATAGTCCTGGCAGAGATGAGCAAACTTCAGAAATGTTCATGTTAATGGTCAGACTTGGTAATGTCTTGAAGATAGAAAAAGTGCCACTTCCGTCTCTGTGCTTTGCAGGTAGATGAGGGACACAAACAGAATTGTAGTTCACTTACCACCCCCTCCATTTTTTTTAACAATACTGGGGGTTAAACCCAGGGCTTTTACTCCCATTCATTCATCTTTTAAAATATTTGTTTTGAGATAGGGTCTTGCTAAGTTGCCCCAGCTGGGCTTGAAGTTGTGATCCTCCTGCCTCAGTCTGCAAGAGTACTACTTACTTTAAAATAAGATTCTATTTAGAGGAAAAAAGGACTTTCTTTACAGTGCATATGAATAAAGATTCTCCGTAAGGCATCACAAGTTCAACTTACATATTGACACACTAAATAACAGTACTTAGGAAGCACGCTTATGTGAACTTTCTTTGGGATACTTGTGTCTCACTTGTCCTCCAAGGACGTGCCTTATCTTTTATTCAGCCCTATTTACTTATAGATTTTCTCCTTGCTGGATTATTACTCTAAGGATAATATGAGGTGGAGCATCTGCAAGAGTATCTGTAGGATTGCTTCATAAAATGTGCTATGCAATGTTTCTTAGCTTTCCAAGTGCTAGACATAGCATTCACCATCCACAGCTTAGAGGAAGAGAAGTTTAATTTGGTTTCTGATTTATGAGGATTCAGTCCATGGTCAGCTTGCTGCAAAATAGACATCATGGTGGGAGGGTGTGGCAGAGCAAAGCCTCTTAGTTCATAGTGGTTAGAGAGCAGAGCAGGGAGCAATAATCAAAAGGAGATGGATACAGCACCCAGACCTAGATCTCAAGATCACACTCCCATGATCCACTCAAATACCCAAAAGGCTGCTTCACTGATCACCTGGCCATCTTAGATCCCAAAGCCAATCAAGCTGGTACTCTGTCCTATAAACCATCATGTGGCATTAAAGAGACAAATTCCTATTAGAACAAGGTCTGTAATCATAATCACACTGTTCTAGGCAAATAGTGGAGGCGGCACACTGCAACTGAGCTATTTTTGTCCATGTGAAGATATGCTATGACTGCTCATCTCTATCTCAATAGTAAAAGGAGAGTTCTACAGAACCTTGGCCAGAATTTCTCTTCTGATCTCCATTTCCAGTTTCATTGTCTCTACCTAGCTCTCATAGGTACTACTCCCAAAAGTAGCTTTTAGGAGTAACTCAATAGCAAGAAGCACATCCAAAGGGAAAAAGGATTCACGTTATTCTGAGCAAAGAGGGATATGATTCAACATGGTTGGATTTTGATGGGCTGGCAGATTGGATTGTAGTATTTAAAGCACAGAACATGAAATGAGCTGATGTTATCTCTTCTGAAATAGGCATCACTAGCTAGAAGGAGAGAACACAAAGACAGCAGATGATGCACACGGGAGCATCAGATGATTTACGAGATGAATAACCTTCTAGAGGGAAAGAAACAGTAAATTGCCCCAACATGGATGGCCCAATACAATCACCCACTTCTTGCTATAGACTACCTGTGTGAGGATATTTTATTGCTATATCTCCTCTTCTGATGGTTGCATTATAGTTCCTCCTCCACTCAGTGTTTATAATTTATTATTTTTGCCACAAATCCAAATAAGGTCTTATGCTTGATAATATTGAACTCATTTATCATTTATTCTGGAATAACTCATGAATTGCAGGCCAATTCTTCACCTTGTCAAGATACTTTTGCAAAATAGGGGCTAGTCTTCAGAAACAAAAGTCATCTTTGCATGTATAGCATTCTGTTTTTCAAATTGTATTCTTGCTTACAAAATACGCAAATTCTTGACTTTTATCTGGTCTTTGAAATGTATTACACACACACACACGCACACATACACACAAATGATTAAATAATGATGTACATCTCCATTAGATTAGGATTGAGTCAAGTTCTGTTTAGAAATAACTCCAACCATAGCTTTTGTATTTCATTGTTACACTGAAAACCAGTCAAATTTGCTTCAGCCTCATAAAGTCCATGCTTTGTATTTTATATAAATTTGAGTGAGTGCTGGCAGTCAGCTGTACTTTTTTCCTGAATATTAAAGATAGAAACAAGGGGAGAAATGTTGAGTGCTCAATGTGTTCAACATCTTTCAAGTACTTCATCTGATTGTGCCTTCAGAAACCACCTTGTGGGGTCAGCGAGATAGCGCATCAGGCTAAAGAGCCTATTTAGGCAAATGTAGGCAGAGCACAAGGACACGGTTCCATCCCCAGCTCCACATGCTGCATCAGCCCTACCCCCCAGGGCAAGCTGAGCTGGCCAGAGTCTGGGCACGGTGGCGCATGCCTGTAATCCCGGCGCTGGGGAGGCTGAAAGCAGGAGGATCATGAGTCTGAGCTGCGTGGTGAAACCCTGTAACAACCAAATACATATTAAAAAAAAAGAACATCTTGTATACAGGTTTGAGAGAACTAATGTACAAAAAAGATTAAGCATTACCCAATCCAATACACCTAGCAAGTAAAGCAACCAGGATCTAGCTGCCTGGGCCTTTCTCTCATACCTCTATCCATTCTTCATTTATGGTTATCCATCTTCATGGTGACTTGAATGATCATATCTTTTCTCCTTAATGGCTGGCACATACCTGCCCTTCCTCCTTTTTACTCCTAAGGTCATTTACTGCACTGCTGCACAGTAATATCTGAAGAACCCACATAAGTATCGTTATGCTAGGTGGTGACACTGTGTTATCCTAGCTTCTGAATTTAACTTCTTTTTCAAAGCTTGTGTGCGCAGTTTGCAGTGGGAAGCTTGCCTATCAACCAGTTGTACGGAAGTGATTCTGTAGCAGCTGCTGAAAGGGACATCCAGCGTTTCTTTCCTCTTGAGGACACGTTCACACTGATTAAGCCTCATGTGACACATGAACAAAGAGGTAAATATGTTTAAAATAAAAGCTGCCATGTGTATTTCTCATCCAAATATGGTGAATACTTTTAATCTACAGGAAATGTAAAAAGGCTAATACCATGAGTACTTATATCCCTTCTTCTAGATTCAACAAGTAACTTCATTGGGTTTACATGTGTTATTAGTTAAGTTCTTGTCACTGGGACAAAATATCGAACACTGGCAACTTCAGGTGAAGACATTTATTTTGGCTTATGCATTAGTCCATGGGCATCTGGCTCCAAGAATGGAAGGGGGTGGATAGGAGGGTCTGGCCCAAGAAAGTGCTCAGCCAATGGTACCCAGGAAGCAGAGAGAGAAGGAGGAGTTAGGGACAAGAACGCACTCGTCCTGCCCCAGCTCGTGTGGCCACCTTCATCCAGGCCCCACTTCCTGGTTGTCAATGAATCATAACTCTCTTTTTCACTCTCTCATGTCTCTCTCTCTGTCTGTCTCTCTTTCTCTCTCTCTTCCCTTCCCTCCCTCACTCTCTCTCTTTCCCTCCCTCCCCCCATCTGTCTCTCTCTTTCTCAATGTGCTTACCATGTAAGAAGCCCTAGATATTTAACATTAAAAGCATTTTTTTTCCTGAACTCCACTTCAAAGTTGATGGAAATGTTCTCTTCTTATAGATTCATTCATATGGGAAAGTATTTTAATGATATTTCTAATACTAAGCCATCCTTTTTACCTCTGTATAAATTCCAAATATTCCTATGTTTTTATTTGCTTCTATTTCATGTGAGGATTTTTGTTTTTTCATTGAAACTAAAAAGTGATATTAGTTTGTATTTGTATGTGCGAAAGTTTTAGCAGTTACAATGGAATAATTCCTAAAAAGACCGAAATCCTTCCAGGGCTCTGAAAGTTTAAGTAGTACATGGATTGACATTTCAAGGTTTGATGGAATTTTCCAGTGAAAACGTCTAAGGCCATTTCTTTTCTGTGTGTTTTATGGAAATCTATCTAAACTTTTTCTCTTCCTTGGTTAACCTGTTTTCAACATTTTTCATTTTTTAATTAGTTCCTTTGTTATATAATGATTACAGTTGCTGAGGGGAACCTGTATGTGTACATAATATATTTAATTCTCTTTCTGCCTTCTTCTCCTGCTGCTCCTTCCAATTTGCAAAATTGCAAATTTCTCCTCCCCATTTGCAAAACTCTATTTTTCCTTCAGATAGATTTTTTTATATCTCTTTCCTTTTCTTCTTTCAACTGTGCCTCTATCTCTCCTTTTGTTTTTTCAATTTGAAAAATAATCTCTTGGTTTTCTATTATTACATTTTTTGGTCATTATTTAGATCTCAGTTTCTCCTATAAGAAAATGTAATATTTAAGCATGTCTGTCTGATTTACTTCACTTGACATTGTGGTATAAAAGGGCATCTGTTTACCTAAAATGCTTTGAATTCAACCTTGTTCATGACCCAGTAGTATTCTGCAGCATACAAACACCACCTTTTTTTTAATCCATTCATCTATTTGTGGGCTTATAGGCTGTTTCCAAGATCCTCAGACACTACTATCTAGAATACATAATGAAGGGCCAGCCAGATAGCTCAGTGAATTAAAGCACTTGTTTAGGCAGACACAGGGGCCAGGGGTTCGATCCCCAGCATGCGGTGCCAGCCCCGTCCCCAGGACATGCTGAGATGTGATTGAGACTGGGCATGGTGGTGTGCACCTGTAGTCCCAGCGCTTGGGAGGCTGAAAAACAGGATGGATCACCACGAGTCTGATCTGTGTAGTGAGCTCCTGTAGACCCTGTACTAAATACATAAAAAAGAAAATATTTAGAATATGTAAAGAGATCAAAAGTATTAGATTCCCCAAGCTAAAAGACCCAACTAAAAAACGGATATCTGGAATGAAGAGACTCCTTTTGAGATAAAAAATTACAAATGGCCAGTAAGTAATATGAAAAATATTCACTATCACTAGCCATACCAAAGTTAACTTCCTTCGCTGCATTTACCTAAACATTCATCTGTCTTACCTACATTAAACCTGCAGAATTATCTCTTATTATATTTTCTGTGTTTCAAAAAGTATTCTTGCTATTTCTTACTTCATCGTCTTTCAAACAACACTAGTTTATTTATTTGAATTGTATTTTGTTCCATGTTTTAGCACTGGTTTTGATTATTTCTTTATAATTCCCCATTCACTATTTTTAGTATGTTTTTTGTTAAGATTTTTGCTATGTGTCATGTTTTTGTTAAGTTTTGTTATGCTCTTTGTAAATTAGATATCTGATTATTTTAATGATGTAAATTTATAAGGCTGTATATTTTCTTTTCACATTTGTTTAAACTTATACCCCTGGATTTAATGCACAATGTTTTCACTGTTATTTTTTAGAAAATGTGAAATTTTAAATTGTATTTCCTCTGGGGCCTTAGAGTGACTCAGTAGATCAATTAATTTTTTAAAGAGGTATTTATTTATTTATGCTATTTACAATTTTTTGTGGTACCTGAAATAGAACTCAGAACCTTGTACTTTCCAGGCAGGCACTTATGCTGCTGAGCTATGTGCCCAGTTCTCAAACAGGTATTTTTAAAGTAAATTATTCCATTGGATAATGAGCTCCAAATTTCTCCTTTTGCTGAGCTTCATCTCCAGAACAGTCTCCAGTCTTTAGGCTTTTAGGGAAATTTGTTTTCAAAGTAGTGTTTTATCAACATTTTTAGTACATATTTGTGCTGTACAATGCATGCACGCATAATGGAGACCGTACCCACCCATATGGCAGCTTAGCCATTTTCACTTTCCCTTCCGCTCTCCTTCGTCCTCCTCCCCTCTCTCTAACCCTACGTCACATGCCCGTTCTCAAAAGTGATACCCCGATCTCCCTTTTTCCTTCCATCCCTCTCTTATTATTTGAGCTTCAAATAGGCTTCTATGGACGGCTGTCTGTGGCTTGGCCTCTGATGAAGTCACGCGGTGTGTGGAGAATCAGCGAGGCAGAGCCTCACGTGGATGGGTGTCCACAATCCCCCTGGGGATTTGTAGGAGTAGGATTCTCCTGGAGAAAATCACACAGTTAATCACCTAGGGGTTTGGCATAACATCATTAAGCACATAAAGTTCTTTCAGAGCTTGACTCCTTGATTCCACCTTGTAAGCCTGCAGAAAGGGACAAGCCTAAACCAACAATATTCAACAATAACAAGGAAGCTTAGAGTCGAGAACTTGAGGCAGTGAGAAAGAACCTGCGAGAGCTGAGAGTTTTGGTAGGGCAGAAACAGAACAGAAAGAACAATGACTGACTGAGATCCCCAGACTAATCCTAGCTTCTATTGTGTACTCATATTAATTAAAATTTAAATTGTGTCTCAATTATAGATGAAAAGCCACATCTAATCTTTGCATAAAATGTTTCTGTGATCGCTCACGTATAAATAAAGGCTACCAAGACACACTTCTCTTCCCCCTTTAACCCTACCATGTTTCTCTGAGTCTTTCATCTTTGTCTCCCACTTCCTTAGCTCCTCAGGTCTTTGCTCCCAGGAAGCTGAGGCTGGGTCTCCACAGACTTCAATTTGGACAAGACTTATTTTATTGATTTCCTTCATTGATTCAGTGTTCCAGGGACAAGAGCTCAGATTGATTCTTCCTTGGCAGTTGCACCATGGTGGGGGGAGTATGTCTTTTTTCCAGTGTGCTCTCAACTTTCTCCCTTTTGATGGTCCACTAAGCGTTCCCGGTGGTTTCTGGGAAGAAGATCTCAGATGGAACCCTTTCGTTAATATCTTAGAGACTTAAGCATCCATTTGGTGCTTTTAAACTTTAACTTAGTTTAGCATGTTTTCTTCAACTACAAAATGTCAATGTAACCATGGTGGTCAGTCTCTGTGAACAGAAGCAGGGCAGGCACAGTCCACCAGGTGCTCACATCTCTCTTTTCCCTAGGAGAGATTCTGAAGCTCATCAAGGAGGAGGGGTTTGAGCTGGTGCAGATGAAAGAGCTGCTCCTCAGTCCTGAGCAGGTGGAGAAGATTTATTTCCAAATAACAAAGAAAGACTTCTTCAAAAACGTCTTAGAGGTCCTGTCTGAGTAAGTTTCTGATAACGTGCATTACAAGAGTACAGCAATGTGGAAATTTGGAGAAAGACAGGCTTTGATTAAAAATTTTCCAACTCTTCATATTCATGAAGACACCCAGCTAACAGGGGTGTTTATTTACTTTTCCTTCTCTTCTTTCTGCCCTTGTCTTCCTGTTCCACCCAGTCTCTCCTACTTCCTTTTTTTTGTATCTAGAACAGGGTGTACAGGGTCTCACTCCATAGATCAGACTCATAGTGATCCTCCTGTTTGCAGCCTCCTATAGTAGCACAGAGACTAAGTGACTAATACAATAACAGCAATGGGGGCAGAATGGGGACTATCTGAAGGGTTCAGTAAATGTTAGCTGTCTTTATTCTTATTTTTTTCTTTTACATTTATTCATAATCACAAATATGCTACATTCCTAACAGATGTATAATTGATGTACAAAGTGTAATCAAAATATGCAGTGGACGTTTACAATTTAAAAATTTATTACAGTAAAAGATACTATGGTACCCCTAAAGTCTTCCCTTGCATGTGGCATATGCATATCCCATTGTTCTTGCCTCTTTCTGAAGCAGTTCTGTAAGTCTGCTTTGGTGGGTGCCATTAGTTGCTCCGTTATAGTTGCCTTGATACCCTGCAATTGACTTATAATGCCTGGCACGATCCCTTGGACTTTGAGGAAGAGCCTGAAGTTGCAGGTGCCAGATCTGGTGAATGAGGTAGAGAAAGACACGCTGTTAAACTTTTCATAAACCTGGTTCTTCATTGAACAGCAGTGAGCAGCAGCATTCACCATATTTTTTATCCTACTTGTAAAAACACAGTCATGAAACAGGACATCCAGAACTGCTTCACCAAGTGGCAAGAACAATGGGTACTGGAAGCCAGGCGACATATTTTGAGGAAGAATAGTGGCAGTGTGTCTTTTACTGTAATAACTTCTTAACCTCTAAACACTCACTATACATTTCAGTCGCGCCTTGTGCATAGTTACATGAATGTTATGTGCATTGCTGGGACTCCTTTCTTCCACATACAGATCTGTTCCTGGCAGCAAATATCTTTATAGGCATTGCAGAACGATGGCCAGCTAGTATCTATTGAATGTCTACTTAACTCTGAGTCTTTTGGTGACCTACTTATTCTTTCTATCATCTGACCCTCATAACAACTCTAAAAAGTGTGTTTAAGATTTCTACTTTGACGATGTAGACAGAGATTTGGGGTTGAGAATTGTCACTTCCTGCTTCAGGAAGTGGCAAGAGCAATGGGTATAAAGTGCAGGGGAGGATTTTAGGGCTGTGGCAATGTCTTTTTCTATAATACATTTTAAAATTGTAAACATTCACTGCATGTTTTGATCATACTCTATACATCTGTTATACATGTGTTAGAAGTTTAGCAAGATATGAATAAATGTAAAAAGAATATATGAATGAAGACAGCTAACATCTACTGAACACTTAGGGAGGCCACACTCTGTCCCACGTGCTGTCTTTGCATCAGTGTCTCTGTGGCTCCCAAAGTAGCAAAGAAAAAAAAAATGAGTCCATTGACATTCTCTAGAATTAATCTATAGAACTTAGCTAGCACAAAAACCTGCTAGAAGAAGGAAAAATGGCCAAAACAAGCACAAAATCACATGTGTTAGGATAAAGGGTAGAGAGGAGCTCCTGGTTGATAGGCCTGCAGCATTCTGTCTATCACAACATATGCAGTCGGAACCTGTGCAGATAGCATACATCTTCTCATGGCACTGTCACTTGCAGGGGTCCATCTTTGATCATGGTTCTGACCAAGTGGAATGCCATTACAGACTGGAGACGATTGATGGGTCCAGTAGATCCAGAAGAAGCAAAACTCCTGTCCCCACAATCCCTTCGAGCCCAATTTGGAACAAGCATCTTGAGAAACGCTGTCCATGGTTCAACTAATCTCTATTCAGTGAGAGAGAACATCAGTGCAGTATTTGGCGACTATATGGGGGAGCAGTAAAGTAGGTACTGCGAGGCACACCGTGTCCTTTAGTGTTTTCCTTGCTTGGCACAGGCATTGAGCCTAGAGGAAGTCTTTCCCTTAATTTTGAATCAAATTTTATTTCCTACCAGACACACCATGATGACAGGCTCAAAGCCAATGTTTTGAATCCCACTGGCCTGGAGGTTCAGGGTGACTAGAGCAAGGTGGAGGCAGCTGCAGCCAGCCTGCAGAGGTGGAGAAAGTAGGGTACCTGAGGTACCCAGAGTTTGCAAACCTAGGCCTCAAGCTGGTAGCATCATCTGTCCCATGGATCACTTCCTGTTGTGTGCCTTGGTTCCTAAGAGGCTACAGACTATTATCAATGTATGGTCTGGGGGCTGAGGACTCTTGAACTAAGCTATACTTTATCCAGGTGTTAAAAAGTGAATCAAATTATGATATGTTCACAGTGAATTCTAGAAAGGTATAGCTTTATGTGTAGGTGTGACTCAATTTTAGACCAAGGTGTGATCACTCAATTAAAAGTTCAAGTTGGTAAGACATGTGTTGCATAGCTCCTTGGTTTAAACTGGGGATTTCAGGTTAATTCAAAAGTGGGTGGAAGAAGGTGGTTACCTCCAGGGGAAAGAAAACTTAATGAAATGACAAGGTAAGAATGATTAGCAAAAATGAGCACAGTTCAGGTTTGGGGTCCCGCTGCTTTGGTCATTTTATTTCTCTGCTGATTGGACAGGAGGCAGAATCCAGCAGTGATGCTGGTGTTGGGGGAGAGGCTGCAAGTAAAGATCAAGTGGTTTGCTCACCCACTGCTCATGTCTTGTGTGCTTTGGCCCAGTTTCTCGAGGCTATGGGCAGGAGCCCCTGAGCTGGGTTGGCTAAAAAAAAAAAAAAATAACAGGTGTGAGTCACTGAAACCAGAAGTGAAAGAAAAGACATTACCACCCACTGAACAGAGATGAAAAGAATGACAAAAGCCTGCTGGGAACAGCAGCATGTCAGCCAACTGGAAAAGCTGGATGAAATAAATACACCAATTTCTAGACAGCCATAAACTACCAAAACTGACTCATAAAGAAATAGAAAACCTTTAATGAAATTAAGTCAGTTTTGAAAAATCTAATAAAGAACCAGATATCTTCATATTAGTAAATACAATTAAACATTAAAATGAGAAATACTGCTAATTTTTCAGCTTTCTAAGAAAAAAAAATTCAAACAAGAGAGAATAGTTTCTAACTCAGCCATGAGGTATCAGTATTCTACTACTAAAGCCACACAAAGAAAACTGTGAGAACTCTAGAACAACATACCTCATGAATGCCGATGCCCCAGTACTCAACAAAATACCAGCAAACTGAACTCAAAAGTGTGTCAACAGGGTTGTGCAACACAAACAAGGGATTTTTATGCTAGGAAGGCAAGGTATTAAAGTGTGCTAATCAATGCAATGCAGCACACGTATAAGGAAGGAGATAAACGTACCATCTCAAGGAATGCAGAAAAGAGCTTTCACAAAAATTTCACACTTAAATGACAGAGAATATTCAACAAACTAGAAATAGGGACTCTTCAATATGAAAAGTGCTATGTTTAAAATCCTGCAGTTAAGCCTATTCAGTGATGGAGGACTGAAGTTTTTTTCTCTAAGGTCTTTGCCTTTGTCAGTTCTACTTAATGTGATATTGGAGGTTCTAACCAGGGGACTTACACAACTAAAGAAATAAAAACATGTGGCTTAGAGAGGAAAAGTAGAAATCTCTTTATTAGAAAATGACATAATCAAAGGTATAGAAAGCCCTGGCAAACAAACACACACACACACACACACACACACACACACACACATACACACACAAAAAAATTTTTTTGTTAAGAGCTAATTTGGCAAAGGGTCAAGATGTAAAAGCAACATCACTTATACATCTATATAGTAGTAATGACATATCTGCAAAATAAATTAGAGAAATAATTCCATATGCTGCAGCATCAAAAGTAACATATCTAGGAACAAATTGAACCAAGAGGACATAAAATGTGTACACTCAAAACATAAAATAACTTTGACAGAAGCATACATAGAACATAAATGAACAGAAAGAAACCTTGTATTCATGGATTGGGAAACTTAGAATGACAATCTACCCAAGCATTCTAAGCAATTCTCAAGATTTAAAGCAATTCTCAATGACAGCTCTGTGACATTTTTTTTTTTTGCAGAAATGAAAAAAATAAACCACTAGGCTAAAATTTAAATATATTAGTTCAGAGACTCATAAGAGCTGAGAGAGTCTTGAAAGATAAGAACAAAGTTGGTAAAGCCCACTTCCTGATTACAGAACTTACTGCAAAGCTGCAGTCACCAAAATGGCATGACAGTGGCTTGATAGATTTAACCAGCAAAATCAAATTGAAAGCATGCAAATAAATCTTCACACTGATGATCATTTGATACACAACAAGTATGCAAGATAGTAAGAAGAAATTACTCATTTCAATAAGTAAAGCTAGCAAGAATAGATATCTACTTTTAAAAATATTGAAATTAGTCCCCCATATCATACACAAAAAGTAACTCAACATGGATAAAAGATGTACTGTGAGAGGCAAGATCACAAAACTACTAGAATAAAACATGAGAGAAAATCTGGAGGACACTGCATTAAATGCCAGTTTCTTACCTATGACAACAATGATAAAGATAGCAAATGAAAGATATGCATTAGATATATTGAAATTAAAATCTTTACACATCAAAATACACTCTTAATGTGCCTAAGGAGAGTCACCTGGAGAGAAAACATTCCCTCAGGCTTTCACAGAGAACAAATTGGTCAAGCAATGGCCATGACTCATCCACATGGCTGACACTCACAAAGGATCTACAAACTGTGGTACATGGTTTCAGGGTAAATCCTGAGGGGATTTAACTGACCTCAAATGATACAAAAGTTACATTTCTTATTATTTAGCTCTTGCTTTATCTTGGTCTTAATCATTCAGCAGAAAAGTATAAAAACAAGTTATAAAATGTAAAGCCATATGAATATTCTGAGCTGTAAAAGGCTCAAGTCAACAACTTCTGACATTGCCAGTCCTGTGGATAACCCACTACTATTATAGACTACTGGACCACATTGGATTACTTTGCTGAATTCATGCACCTACAGTATTTGAATGGCAATTGAATACCCATCTCTGACAAAACTAAATGAAAAAGGGGAGTATAAATGAAGGACCATTTTGTAATAAAAAATATCTATCTATCTATCTGTATATGCAAAATATCATATATATATATACAGATTCTTTCTCCTAGTTCAATGAGAAGAAAGTTTTGAACTAATAGTGCTTAGACAAGATATCATGTCTTCATCTTGTAAGAATAACTATGATGAAGACAACAATATGTAATGTATTAATTATTGTAACTGTCCTACTAACTTGTTCTGAAACTGTCTCATTGCTATTTATTTCTCAATAAAATTTATATAAAAAGACACTCTCAAGAGAGTAAAAAGACATATGGGAGAAAATATTTGCAAGTTGTATAATTGATAGTTTATTATCAAAACAATTAAGGAATACTGCTCTTCATTAAGAAAAGTAAAAAAACCCAATTAAAGAATCAAGTAGGCATTTTCAGAAGAAAGAAACATGTGAAAACACCCTCAACATTATTAACAAAATGCAAATCAAAACAGAAATGAACTGTCAATTTGAATGTAACTAAGATACTTATAACAAACAGAAGTGGGAAATTTAACAAGTACTGATTAGAATGTGGATAGATAGGTGCCCTTGGACACCAAGAGTGGAAATATGCAAGGGCATAGCTGATGTAGACAGTAGTTTAGCAGTTCCCTACAAATTTAGATACAGGATTATTATTTGACCCAGAAATTCTAACCATAGGTATGTGCCAACAGAACTGAGGATGGAACTCAAAGCATATGCTTGCAGATCAATGTTCATGGAGAAAATTATTTACAACAGCAAGTGCCAGGCAAAATCCAAGGGTCCACCAATATGAGGCTGCACCAACTGATTTTGCAATATCTATTGAGTGAAACATAACTTATCTCTATAAAGAAATCAAGTACAGGTGCATACCACAATATGGATGAACCCTGAAATCAGTTCACAGAATGAAATATGTGAGACACAAGGGGACCGACATTGGATACTGGCAGTCACATGGAGTACTTGGAACGGACAACTATAGAGACCCAAAGTAGATTATGCAGTGCTTTCTAGAGAGGAGGGGAAGGCAGCAGAGCTGGATAGTTCTGCTTCTTGAGAATACCACTTGTGTTTTGGGAGATGAAAAACATGGGAGACAAATTATGATGTAATTACAAACGATGTGAATGTAATTAAGACCATTTATTTATATACTTAAATTGTTATGATGTACATAATGGATATATATATATATATATATATATATATATATATATATATATATATATAATTTGACCCAGAAATTCATAGATATGTACCCAACAGCTGAAGAACTCAAAGTATGTGGTTATGCATTAGTGTTCATTAAAAAAAATTCATAAAAGAAAACAGACAAAACCCAAGAATCCACTAATTTTATAATATCCAATATCCATTTATTTGATCATATATATATATATATATATATATATATATATATATATATATAATAAAATAGTACTCTAGAGAAGCACAAAAATCCCTTACAACACACAGCTCCAAAGAAACTCCTCAAATTATAGCAAGTTAGTCCTGTCTTATGAAATATTTAAAGGAAAAGGAGGGCCAGCAAGATAGCTCAGTGTACTAAGCACCTGCTTTGGCAGGTGCAGGGCCCAGGGATGGATTCTCAGTCCCACATGCTGCACTGGCTCCACCCTCAGGGTGCACTGAGCCAGGGAATGTGTCCAGGCATTGTGGTGCCTACCTGTATTCCCAGTGCTCGGGAGGCTGAAAATGGCAGGGTCACTATGAGTCTGAGCTGCATAGTGCAACCCTGTACCAAATATATAAAATGTAAAAATAAATAAATAAAGGAAAACTAGTATAATACTGGCATCCAACCCTTTAAAAATAAAGTCTAGCAAAGTACGTGAAGAAATAGCAAATCAAAGACATAATTGTTCAAACAGTGTAATAGCAACAATCCCAATACCTCCCTGAAACTCTTCCTTGAGCACCTCTGCCCTTCAGGCCTGCTGTGCATCATGAGCTGGGGCTCCAGCCCACCTCAGCCTCTCCCCTTGTCCTATAACGACCTATAACCAGGCCAGCGCTGTTGGCCTGGTTAGCTCCTTCCAATTCATGCCTTACTTTTGGCTTAAGCAGCAACAACTGAGAATGCCTGATGGTTTGAGCAAGATGCTGTGCTTATGCACAAGTTCACTGCGAGCTATGTACTTGTTGAATGAGAAGTCTATGGGTGAGGCAAGTGGCCTGGCTCCTTCTGCATGGCAGGAATTTGTGCTCACACCTTGAACTGCTGTAGAACTAGCACAGTGCTCCACCACGTGTTTTATGGAGCGTATTCTTTTCCTAGAACACTGAGAAGATAATACGTAAAGCTCCTTCCACATGTTGCACAGCATCCAGGGAGGAAAAATAGAAAAGGCATTCTTTGGAGAAAAACGTCTTTCAAGATGAAAAAGTGAATAATGAAGCACAATAAAGACTGTGAGTCACACACAAATACCAATGTTATTTGTACTCTGTCCTTGAGAAAAGACTGAATAACGGCTTTTAGAAAGGCACAGAAAAATCTACTAGAAAGTAATCCAGGAGGAACATGATCCAGGGAGGGGGAAAGGAATCTAGCAAGTGGAGTTAGAGGCAAAAACGCACATTGAAAGGTCTTGATATACATTTGACTCTAAGCTTTCCAACAGAAAAACTCTGACATAGGTCTGTGTAGTCTGTAACCTCACCACACTAGAGCAGTGCATTGGTGGTGAGCCCGTGGCGTGAGTGCCTCAGGGGCGCGCAGAAGCCTCCCTGTCAGCATGAGAGCCTCATTGCCCCAGCGTTGCACTAGGAGCCAAGCATCAGCTTTGTTGCGGTGTTTGCACTTTGAGATAAAGGGAAGAATTCTGGACTGCAGTTTGGAGCATTCAGCTTCTAAAAGGCTGACCGCCACTGCTGCGGGGCAGACACCTGAAAGTAAGGTGATGAAAGTGCATTAGGAGATGGCTATAAGCCCAAACTTTCATTGTTTTGATTGCTTCCCTATGACTTAAATATTTCCTGTAGAAATATGTTCTTCAGCTTGTGTACAGGGTCCTGTGGGAAATCCAGCCTGCTAGCGAGGACCTCCTTTGTCCATCGCATTCAAGAGAACACATTAGGGTTTTCAGTGAGTGTGAGACACTGTGCAATTAACATTCCACTCTGAATCCTAAACTCTAATATTGACAGCATTAAGAAACAGCCAGGAATGGTGCCCCCCACCTGTAATCTTGGTGCCCTGAGAGGATGCGTGAGAGGATCCAAGTTTTTTTTGTTTTCTTTTTTTTTGCAGAACCGGGGATTGAACTCAGGCCCTTGCGCTTGCCAGGGAAGCGCTTATTCTACTGAGCTATCTCCCCAGGCCTAGGACCCAAGCTTTTAACTTAGCCTGGACAATTCAGGGATGTAGTGAGATCCTGTTTTTTTTTTTTTTTTTTTTTTTA
>PVKA01005665.1:0-31615 GCA_004027165.1 Ctenomys sociabilis | reverse complement strand
TAAACTATGTATACACATATATTAAAAAATTAAATCAATCATTGATTTCTTTTTTAAATTAATTCTATTGAGAAACAAATATCAATGAGACAGTTTCAAAGCTAATTAGTAGGACAGCTTCAATAATTAATACATTGCATTTTGTTGTCTTCACAGGGGTTATTCATGGTACAAGATGCAGAAATGATATCTTGTCAAAACACTATTAGTAAAAATCTTTCTTACTGAATTAAGAGAAAGTACCTGTATATCTGCCTGAACTATTTTGTATATATAAATACAAAATGGTCCTTCATTTGTATCCCCTTTTTTGGTTTAGTTTTATCAGAGATGGGTATTACTTGCCATTTAAATATTGTAGGTGCATGAATTCACAAAATAATCCAACATAGTCCAGTAGTCCATAATAGTAATGGGTTATCCACAGGATTGACAATGTCAGAAGTTGTTGACTTGAGCCTTTTATAGCTCAGCATAATAATATGGCTTTACTTTTTATATATCATTTTTATACTTTGATGCTGGATGGTTAAGACCAAGATAAAACAAGACCTATATAACAGGATATGTAACTTTTGTATCTGACCAGTTCAGTCAAATCCGCTCAGGATTTACCCCTGAAACCCTGTACCACAGTTTGTAGATCCTTTGTCAGTGTCAGCCATGTGGATGAGTCACGGCCATTGCCTGACCAAAGGTGATGTGAATGAAGGACCATTTTGTATCTGTATATACAAAACCATTAGGATAGATATACAGCTACTTGCCCTCAATTCAGTTAGAAGAAAGATTTGTACTGATAATGTTTGGACAGAATAGCATATCAGCGTCTTGTACTATGAATAAGCACTACAAGGACAACAATATGCAATGTATTCTTGAAACCATCCTACTACTCAGTTTTGAAACTGCCTCTTTGCTATTAGTTTCTCAGTAAAACAATAAAAATAAATAAAAGTAATATCACAGTAACTCAGTAGATGGCAGTCTACACTCAATTTTGTATAACGTGGCTACAGTTGTACAAACGTATTATGTGAAAAATACAGATAAAGGCTGTTTAGATTCGGGCAAATAACCAGAAATCGATGAATGCAGAGACATAAGAAGCATTTGCTATTGCATCTCAAGAGGCACCTCACCTTTAATTAGTAATAGGCTGTTTTCTGGACAGACTGAACTTAGGGGGTGAGATGCAAAAGGGTGAAGCAGGTATATAGGGCTGGGTTTGACAGGACTTGAAGTATTTTCTTGCCCCTTGGATGTTAAACAAAACCCTGGCAGATTCCCAGAGCCCCAGCTGAATGAGATGGTTTTGAATTTCAGCAAAACCTAGGCAGGAAGGCAGAAAGCAATTCTGAGTCCTAGTGGTAGAGACAGGGGATGGCTGAAGATCAGGCAGGAAAACCTCCGGGAGCAGGGGGGTTGAATTTGTTGACAGAATGAGGTCCACATGGCGGTGGGGATGTGGACAGGCTGAGATAGTGGGCAATGGACACTTGGGCAGCTGGACAGATCTGAGGAGGAGGTCTGCCACTCAATAAATTCTCCAGGCAGAATGGTGCCCTCCCCTTGTGATGGTCCAGTTGCACAACTTGACAGGGAAGCCAGCATCTCTGATGGCCCCGTGTTGGTCAGTTTTTTGTGACCAACAAAATATCAAGACAATTGACTCAAAAAGAGAAAAGCCTTATTTCATTTTAGGGCTTCAGAAGGTTCAGTATGCAGTGGATGGGACTGTTGTTTTTGGCCCTGTGATGGGTCAGGACATCATCACTGGTTCTGCAACAGCTCACCTCACAGTGACAGAGAAGGAAAGAAGTAGGAGGAGGGGTGCTGGAGTTCCCATAGCCTTTCCACAGATGCATTTCCAAAGCCCTGACTGCATCCCAACAGGTCCCAACAGCGCCGTGGACTGGGGCCAAGTCTTCGACAGAGTTAATGGGAGACATTTAGGGTCCAAGCAACAGAAGGCCCTCCAAACTCCTGAAGCAACCTTGTCGAAACAGAACTCCTGAAGCAGCTGTGATGGGAGCCACACACTCCTCAGCGCTCTTCCTTCCTGTGTGCAGCTGTGTCCTGCATGCAGATGGCCTGCAGAAAATGGAAGGATTCTGCACACCATGCTGTCCTACATTTTACGGCCTGCAAGCTGGACTTCCTTGGTGACATTTCTGCCTAGAGAGTGGACCTCCTGGTGCTCTTGCCAGACACTGAACTGTGTCTGAATTTGATCACTTGTTGGAAGCTACTCTGGGCGACCTCCAGAGCCAGATTCTGGTGCTTTCAGTAAAAGGAGAAAGTTGACTCAGCAATTGTTCATATGCTTTTCAGCTGCTGAAGTACTTCAATGACATAAGAAACAGCTGAAATTCCCGGAAGACTGAAAGCATTAAGGAATTATAAAATTTTACCAATTTGATTCAGCAATGGTATTTTAAATTTTCCCTGATTCCATGATAGAATTTCATTCATAGTACCTTTTTTTCTTTATGTCAAGTTCTTTATATTGCTTTATATTATTCAAGTGCCTTTTTAAAAAAAAAAAAAGTATTTAGTACAGGGTCTACAGGGTCTCACTACACAGATTAGACTTGTAGTGATCCTCCTGTTTTCAGCCTTCCAAGTGCTGAGATTACAGGCCCACACCACCACCCCCAGTCGCATTTGCCATCTCAGCACACCTGGGGGTGGGGCTGGCCAAGTAGGCCAGGGATTGAACCCATCCCCCCTGCCCCTGTATCTGCCTAATCAGGTGCTTTAATCCTCTGGGCTATTTGGAGAGATTCAGTAAAGTTCTCAAGCTAAATTTAATTGTTAATGCAATATATTCTTTTTGTCTTTCAAAGTGTGCCACTTAAGTGGCCCAAACTAGGATTCTAAAGTAAGATATTAGACTTAAGTTTGTACTCTTCAAACCCAAAAGGTGAAAAGTATTCATGTCGTGGACTTCATTACTGCCAGTCATTACCTCCCAAAGTCCTTACATTCCAGTAAAAGGAGTGTCTTCTAGGTAGAAAATCATTGTTTTTCTTTTCTGAGGCCGGCTCAACCTGCCCTGAGGGTGGGTCTGGCTCAGCACGCAGTGCCTGAGCTTGACTAAGCAGGTGCTTTAGACCACTGAGCCAACTCCCTGGCCCCTGAACTGCACTAGCTCTTGTTGCAACAAATAATGTTTTTCTCTCTTCA
The DNA here is from genome assembly GCA_004027165.1 of Ctenomys sociabilis. Taxonomy (NCBI): domain Eukaryota; kingdom Metazoa; phylum Chordata; class Mammalia; order Rodentia; family Ctenomyidae; genus Ctenomys; species Ctenomys sociabilis. The sequence continues at coordinate 28,426 of PVKA01005665.1, read as the reverse complement.
ATAACTGTGAAATAGAAAAACACAAAGACACACAAAGATACAAAAGTCTTTCAGGTTCAGGGGTTCACATGATGCGTTGATGCCCCTCATAGAAACTGAGAGACATTCAACTGTTAGCGTCACCATTCTATACATCAAGCTGGAGATACAATGGTCATTCTAAATATTTTTATGATTGTTACACTGTGGCACTCATGAGAACTTATGCTGCCAGCCCCAGGGGTCTTAACTGACACGGGTGCCAGCTGCTGTGCTCTGAAGTCTGATGCCACTTTTGTAAGGAGGCCACAGGACTGGGTTGCTTCTGTTCAGTGACTACACAACAAAACCCGTAGGGAGAGGTTCCTGGGAGGGGGTCACTTTGGTGTAATGGGTGACTTGGCCAGTAGCTTTGCTAGAAACCCCTCCTTGGATAATCTGTGTAATCTGGAGTGTTTCTAACTGAACTGTCTCAGTTACTTTTCATTCACCGCTGGGACGAATACTTGACACTCAAACTGAAGGAACAGAAGGTTTATCTAGCTCACAATTTGTGGACGATTCAGTCTATATTTGGCTGGCTCCCAGGCAGAGTGGCACATGGCAGAGGGCAGCAGTTCGTGGCAGCAGAAAAACAGTGAAGAACAGAGGGAAGGGCAGCAGGTGCAGCTTCTAGCCAGGCTCTCTCCTCTCCTTATATTATAAACAAGCTACCCTGGGGCCGGAGGTGTAGGACTCACACAGTGTCCACGCCCTCCTCCTGCTCCATGCCCTCCTCTTCAACAGGATGAGGATGTTTACAAACTAAGAATCCTAGCTCTGGGTCACTTAATTAAACTGCTAAACTTCTCAAGCTGACCCAATGTATCAACCAGTATGCCTACCAATCTTGTCTTTTCCACCTGTCATCTCCACTCTGGGTGGACACACATGATGCTGTGCTGGCTCTCCCAGCCTACCCGGTTCCTCTGTCCCTTTCAGGCCCTTTCCTTCTATTAGATTCCTTGCTCGTCTAATTCCATTTCTGCACCTGCTTCTCTAGGATTCAGGCTAACACACTTATAACCAATGAAATAATTTTCAAATTTTCCTGTCTGTATGGCTTCTAAGAATAGTACCTTCCACACTGCTGCTCAGTAACTCCTTAGTGACATCTTGTAATTAGAAAAGTTTCACATGTTTATTAAATAACCATACATACACTATTAAAAGCCCTTGAGGCAAACAGTGTGGGTATTCTCAAAGTGTGCTTTGTTGGATCGCATCTGGCCATCAGTGACACACTGTTAGCATATTAGTGAAGGTGTGGATAATAAAACAGTTGATGTACAGCAAAACAAAAGCCACATAACTGAACTGTGTGTTACTGACAGCAGCCCTGTGAGCAGTCAGAGGTTAGAGTTAACTATGGGAGTTGTAGGTCTGGTTAAGTATTGTCAAATTGCCCAAGGCTATCTAGCCATATGAAGAAATAAACTTGACTTAGGGCTGTGGCAAAGTCAAGAATAATTAAGATGAATATGTCAAAAATAATTAAGACTGCCAGAAGGTTAATGGAGCAAAGAATTGCTTTGTCCTTTGTACGCTTTTGCGTCTTTTCTCTTTTCTTTTTCTGGTCTTGAGATTTTCGCAGAGGGTTGAAAGTGATGTGTGTCACAAAAATCTGTCCTACCCTGTCGTGCATTAGGAAGCACACTGAAAGTCCATTCACGCAAATCATAGCCTGGTAGATGTTGACACTGACCATGTATTCAAAGGGTGAAATACTTTTGAGAAGCCTTTAATTCTGAAAGACCCATTACACCATTTGATAAGCAGACCCACCAAAATGTTCCTTGCTAACTTTCTGTCCTAACTCATAAGGAAGCAGGCCACATTCTTCTGCTGAGTGTGGTGAACCCGGGTCCATTAGAAAACTAAGCTGCTACATTCATGCCTGGAATGGTGAAAAATAAACATGAAGTTCAAATTCTTTGTATGAAAAGATTTTGTTGCTGCATTATCAAATTCAGTTCCCAAACCAGGGAAGAAATCTGCCAAGATTCCCACCACAGTGCTAAGCTTGACATGACAAATAACTTTGATATTTTAAGTATTCTTTTTTTTTTTTTAGTGAGTAGCTTGAATAATGAAAAAGGGAGACCTTCACATTGCTCTCCTGGAATCAGAAATCTCCTTGGGGTTGTGATACTGAAGTAAAAAAAAATCCTAACCCGGGTATACCACACTCAGCAGAAGAATGTGGCCTGCTTCCTTATGAGTGAGGACAGAAAGTTAGCAAGGAACATTTTGCTGGGTCTGCTTATCAAATGGTATAATGGGTCTTTCAGAATCAAAGGCTTGGCTGGGTACATGGCTCAGTAGGATAAGCACTTCCCTGGCAAGCATGAGGGCCTGAGTTCAATCCCCGGTTCCACAAAAAAAAAAAAAAAAAAAAAAACAGAATCAAAGGCTTCGCAAAAGTATTTCACCTTTTGGATACATGGTCAGTGTCAGCATCTACCAGGCTATGATTAAAAACATTTCTAGGGTGAGAAATGAGTATTCCCTTTCAACAGCCAGATTTGTGTTGCAAAGTCACTAGCATGTGATGCCTCGGAAATCAGAGCTTAGCTAACCCCAAGGTGCAGCTCTTGCTGTGTGAGACAGTAGCCAGGCCCTCATACAACCTTGCCCCAATGGGATAGACAGTGACTTCTGAGATCTCTTTCCACCTTCATTTCATCATCCCAAGCATTTTGCCTTTGGTGTTAGCAATAGGTGGGGCCACAGGGCCACAGTGTGCCTTAATTTTTTACTCAGATACTGGTTCCCCCAAACTGTAGCATATTTGAGCTGGTATAAGATAAGGGTTTATTGGGAAAATGCAATAGAAAATTGCAGACATTCTAGCAGAGGAATCAAAAGTTTGGTTCGATCACAAAGTGTGATTTTGAAGTGGAAAGGAAGAACTAATCATGGTAATATATTTTCATGAATCTTAGGAGATTTATGCAGACAGAAATCTACTGGTTCCTTGATAAACCCTCGATTTTTCTGACTCTCTAGATAACCATTTATATTACTATATTTGGCACAGGCTTTTCCCAATAATCAAGAAGTCTATCTATCTATCTGTCTATCTATCTATCTATCTATCTATCTATCTATCTATCTATCTGTCTGTCTGTCTGTCTGTCTGTCTGTCTGTCTGTCTGTCTGTCTGTCTGTCTATCTATCTATTTATCCACCTATCATCTCTATCATGTATGTATTGAACTCCATCTATCTGCCATGTACCTACCTACCTGCCTACCTACCTACCTCTCAGTCCATCTATCTATAGATTGTTTTTCCTGTTAGATATTCAATTTTTCAATTATGCAGCTTCCTGGGCATTAAAACATGGATTACACCATAGCTGGTGGCTTATTGAGGAAAGGAATAAGTTCACCAAAGGGGGAATTTTGCACCAAGCTCACATTCATAAACTAGTAGAGGACAGGACTTCAGGAAGTCAGCACTTTGCTGGCTCACATAGTCCACAGTGTGATGGACAAAATAGTCAAGAATTTTCCATATTGGGCAGACTCCTTGGCCCAATGCTGCTACTTAAAATTATCCCAAGGAACTGGGATAATTAAGGATGTGGACAGACACTCAGTCTTCAGATGTTCATTCTGTTATTCAGTATGTTTACTGAAACAACCTAAATGCCTGAAAGCATAAGGGTCTGTTGACTGATACACAGAACAGAACTCAGCAGTCCTTATAAAAGAGCTTTGTTGACCTGAGGACTAATCGCTGTAAAGAGCTGGTTGAAGGAAGAAGGCTGCAGGTAGAATGCACAATAGGCTCTGACCTTTATTATTATTATTATTTGACTCACTATATAAATGCTTGGGAAAACCTGAAGAATTACACTCTGGAAAGTAGCACTGATTATTTGTGGGTTGTTGTGAGTGGGATTAGGTAGTATTTTAATTATATTCTTTTGATTCTGCACATTTATTTAGTGCTTACAGAAAATACATGTTTAAGTGATATTAAAAGAACAACAAAATTGTTTCTTTTCCAATAAAAAGACATGCCTTCAGTTAACCAGAGTTTTACATTTGTCGATAAAGTATTGCAAAACGTGATTTTTCCTATTCAAAAATCCCCAAAGCCTCAGTTTTTCTTTCCATATATTTATATTTGTCTCCCCTCACATGTATTTAGGTGAAGAAAATCTTTTAAGTGAGAAAACCAAATTTTTGGTGCTTACAATAGACCCTTCCTTTGCTCTCTCATGGTGGGCTGGGGCTCACCTTAGACTTTTCCTTATAACCAAAGACCTGTTTAATCTGTTTCAGATACTCAAACTCATAAAGGTGATGAACTTAGTTGAAGTATTATTTAACGGTATATAATTTCATTAAAATATTCACTGTGCGCTTCACTTAAATTTTTAGAGCCATTCTCAAATCTTTATTACATTCAGTTTCACCCTGTCACCTACTTGTATGTATTTCCTCCTTCTCTACAGAGAGTAGCAGCACATTGCATTTCTGTCTTTCTCTCCCATGGGACCACTAATTCCTAAGGGACTCAAATAGGCTGTCCATGGCTTCCAATGGCTTTTCCAAGAGTCTTTGCATTAGGCTGTTATATAAGACATCTAGAATGCTTTCCTTAGGGGTCAAGAGGTTTGGTTTTCTTCAACTGGACCACACACTGAGTATCATATTGATACCCTTATGTAGGTGAAGTACTGTGTTTCTTAAGCAGCCCTGGCTGAAGCTTTGAGAAGTGCTGGGCATACACAGCAGGTTTCTCATTGCTTCTACTTTCTCTCTCTCCACTTTGGCTTGCACTCATGCTTCACTTTTGCCACCCAAGAGCTACAAAGGCGAAATCAAATCATATCTTATATGAACGGAGCATGTTAACTTACCTCTCCTCTGAGAAACCCAGCTAATGCAAATCTCAGAGCGCACATAACTCTTATACTTCCTGATGGTTCTGCTACCTCAAATCACAGCAAGTGGGCGAGTGGGTCCCTGTCTACCTTCATAGGCACAGAGTTGGGAGTCCCAGCTCTTCTACCATAGCCCCACAGCCACCGCTGTAAGTGTCTGCATTTGCAGAGAAAAACTTTTCTCCAATTTGGCAGTCACAATGCTGCAAAGCCCTTGAGCAGACAGGTGAGTTTCACACTTCTTTTGTGGGTATAAAATCCTTAGGGCTGCCCCACAAATTGACACTTGCAGAATAACAAGATGCACAAACTCACTCGCCTGGCTCTTCAGAGAAGACATTGACAAGAAGCGTTGTGACGGAAGATCAGCACTTCTCCACTGTGGCATGACAGCCAGAAAGCAAGAATCAGAGCACTGTGTCTCTGCCTCTCCTTTTTATTTATTTGTCATTATTGTTTTAGTTTTTAGCAGTTCTAACTAAAAACAGAGCTGAAAGTCTTCTTACAAACACACATATCAATTTTCACATCCTATTCTCCAGATTTTTCAAGTCTCCATTCCTTCTATAGATAATAAACATATAAAGTTCTCATCAACATTCATTTCTCTTGCTCTCATCAGAAGCATATTTTCAGTCACATTTTAACATATTAATGTTCTAAGAGAAAGTCAAGTGGAAGTAAAATATCTTTTTCAAAAAAGTGTTTTCTTTCAAATATGGCATCAATTGTACAATGCACATATCAGGTCAAACAGTAAGAACAAAAGCCTATTTCTCCTACATGTAGGCCAAAAGGGTATGCACTGGGCTACTCCACACCCCAAAATATTTTCTACCAGCTTTAATTTTTACACCTGCCATACCAGTGTACCCATATGACTTGTAGTGGGTTAAAAGGAAAAGTGGAAGCAAACCATTAAATAGAATGCTGCAAGATGTATGTATGAACAGGACTGCATACATCCTTAAGGCAAGGTGCTTGTAGCCTTACATGGCCTCTCCCAGGCAATGCCAGGCCTCAGGCTGTGAGCAAGTCTCCATTTCTGAAAGCAGTTAGCTCACACTCTCTTCGAGTTTGTCTTCCTTTGTGCACTTCTAGCTTTAATGTTCTTCCTAGGGCTGGCAGGTTTTGGAGCAGGAGGCTTTCCCTTTGGCTTGGGCGGGTTACTACGACTGGTGCGTCCAGCTGTTCGCTTCTTGTCCTGAACCGTTCTTCTCTGTTCCTGAAGCCTCTCTTCCCACTGCTGTGAGGTGATAGGCAAACGTAACTGTTAGATACATCTCACCCCTTTGCGCTGTAAAGTAACATCAGACATTATCTGTGTAATTTTGAATACCAGTGCAATTTTGTTGTAATATCTCAGTAATTCCAATTATAGCTACTCCCATGCTGAGCACTTACCATGTACCTGGGTGATCTGGGAAGTGCTCAATACCTGATTAAGTCTGCTCATGAGTTCATTTACTTGAAACTCACAAAAGCAATTGTAGGGTCACCACCAGTAAGTAAGCATTGAGAGGTGGTTTGCAGAAGGTCATGTCCCTGGTAAATGCATTGGCAGGATTCAAATTCACCACTTTGTCTGGAGGCAAGGTTCTATCTCCTGAAACTTTTTGCCACCAGTCCTATCATGGAACATTTTTACTCTGCAAAACCTTCAGAATTGAAGGTTAATAAAGCTAAAAGAAGCTTACTCAACCTCACTGGCAAGTCATGATCCTAACCATACACACTCACATCCAAATGAAAATGCCAAGCTGGAGTACATCTGCTACAACAGGGACCCCTGACCTGGTTGGCACTAGGGACCAGTTACATAGAAGACAAGTTTTTAACCACATTAGTGTGATGGGGATGGTGGCAGGCTGATTCAAAGGATTCAACAGCCTAGACCCTTCACATACGCAGTTCACAGTAGGGTTCATGTTCCTATGAGAATCTAGTGCTCTGGACCGGGCAGCAATGTGAGTGGTAGGGAGCAGCTGTAAATGCAGAGGGAGCTCCACTTGCTCAAGTGCTGCTGTGTGGTTCGGTTCCTAACAGGCCACAGACACATACTAGTGCAGGGACAGTGGGCTGGAGTCCCCTGCAGTACACTATCTCTTCCTATCCACTGGGGCTCTGCTCCAGGATTCCCAACAGGTAGTGTTACCGTGGAATAGTACTAATATCTCTGTACACTATGTATTTTGCCCATACATACACATCCATGGTGAAGTAATTAATAGACCAGGTACCTTAAATAGGTTAATAGCAATAGTTTAAAAATCAGAAAAAATGCATTATAATAAAATTTGTGTGACCATGGCTTCTCTCTCTTAAAATACCTCCTGTATTGCACTGTGGCTTGGACCAATATTGACCACAGGTAACCAGTCTGACATGCAACTGTGGATGCGGGGGATTAGTGCAAAATATTAAAGTGCTAACTACCCAGGATGTTGGGGAGTGAATCATTCTGGGTAATCAAGTTTCCCTGGTAATCAAGTTTCCCTGAAAAGAAAAGATGTATCTTTTACACTGATCATGTAAGACATAAGTGAAAGTGGCTCCACTGGGATAGAAACTGCTTATGCTAGAAGGTATACGATCCTTCTTTCTTAGGGTCTGTTTCATTCAGCAAAACACTGGAGCAGCACCACAGGCCAGGCAGAGATCTAGTCACCAGCAATGCAATAAAAAGGAAAGCATGCTCCTTACCCTCCTAGGAAATATTCTAGTCTATTCCAAAGTAATGCACTTATTGTATGCTGCTATTTTGTATGGTGAGTAATTATTCTCAAATTCTTACTAAATAATACAGGAATATCTGATGCCAAAGTGAATCATCCAGAGATATATAATCGCTGAAGCTTTCTTTTCCTCAGCACTCACAGGTCCTTCTGGTCAACCTGCCTTCCATGGCTGCTTCTGACCTACTATATGTGTGGAAGCCAAGTAACCAATTCTGCTAGAATTTCCTGTCTGGCAACACTACTCACACCCTTGAGGGTCATTTTGAGCTTTCCACTACATGTCTATAGCTCAGAATTAGTGCAAAACTGTTTTGTTCTTTTATGTAGACATGCTCTGAATGAATGAGTGAAGAGTGCCACAGTATAAATGCATTTTCTGGGAGTCAGTTATATATATATATATACATATATATAGTTTCCTTCCTTGTCTAATAATCTTTATTATGCAAACTAGAGAACATAGGCAGGATCAATTCCTTTTGTGAACCCCAAAATATAAATAAATATAAATTCTCTCAACATAGTTCATCTTTTTTGTTTTAATGTTGTGTATTTGATACAGGGTCTCATTATGCAGCTCAGACTTGGAGTGATCCTCCTGTTTCAGCTTCCCCAGCACTGGGATTACAGGGTCCACCACTATGCCCAGTCTATGGCTGGCTCAGTATGCCTAGGGGCAGGGCTGGCACTGAATGTGGTACTAGGGATCAAACCCAGGTCCTCGCACTTGTCTAAGCAGGTGCTTAGTCCACCGAGCTCTCTCCATGGCTGATGGTTAAGTTCCTTATAGGAGAGGGAGTTGCTGTAAAAATTTAAATCCAATGATAAAAAATTCCCAAATTGCACAGAATTTCTTTGCATGCACTTCTTTTTGTGTTCAGTGTTACCAATCATACTTACTATGGATCTTTTACTAAGCTGGTCCCTCCATTTTTCTACTAAGCAATTTTCAAGAAGCATCATCCTGAAAAAGGTAATTTATCTTAGAAAGTAGCTTTTGATTGCAAAAGTAGAAAGTTCAAAATACAGAAAAGCAGAAAAACATTATCTAATAACCCTGACCCCCATCGTCCACATATCTTAAATTTGTGTACTATTTGTATTTCCCTGCATTCTCCATTGCATGTGTATACACACGGACACACACAGAGGTATAGATCTACATATTTAGACACACTACATATTTAGATCATGTTCTACATGAATTTTTCAATCTTTCTTAGTCCATTTGTATTTGTGATACATGTTGATATGTATGTTGATATCAATATGTATACTGATATTTCCCCTCTAATTTTATATATTTTATATTTACAAACTATTTTGCCTTTCAAATATCAGTTTAGTTACTTAATTCTATCCTCTTTAAGTCTTAATATATTTGCCAATTTATTTTATTTTATTTTTTGCTGTAGAGTCAGTTATTTATTGTTTTTTAAAATAATTTTACTGAGAAAGAAGTAGCAATGAAATAGTTTCAAAACAGGTTAGTAGTTTAGTTACAATAACTAATACATTGCCTATTGTTGTCTTTGTAGTAATTGTTCCTAGTACAAGATGCAGACATGGCATCTTGCCACAACACTGTTAGTTCAAAACCTTCTACTCACTAAACTAAGAGAAATTAGCTATATATTTATGCTATTTTGCCAATTTAATCTACTGAAAATTTATATTATAGCTCAGTATAATGTGAAAAAAACTTACGTTTTTTTCCAAATAAGTATATTTTCAATGTGAACTGACATTCATTTCTGTTGAATTGGTCTGTTTGTTTTATAATAAAACAATCTATCATGCATTGCTATTTGTTTCAATATTTTTTTGTTTCATTCACTGTACCACTTAATTTTAATAAATATTAGAACATTACTGTTTTAACCACTTTGTAAGTCTCATGAGGCACATCTCTTCTAATTTTTATAAAATCTCCTTTGTGCATCCTCACCAGCTTATTTTCACCAATTACCATCAGTATCTTTTGTGAAAACAGAAACCCCAGTCATCCATAAACATTTGTAGTAGCCTGGATTTATAAGCCATTCAACTGTCCAAACAGAATTTAATGACTAGCAACCTGCTGTCTCCACTGCACCGAGCACTGTGGGAGATAGGACTAGCCCAGGAACATGCATCGCCTTGTAAGAGAGAAGAGTCATAAGCAGGCTGGCTTAGAAGTCAAGAACTCAAGGCAGCCTAAGAGGTTATATACAAGCATTGCTGAAATATATAAGAAGTTGTCAAGCTTGGCATGGTGGTGCACACTCATAATTCCAGCAGTTTGGCACCGGAAGCAGGAAAGATCGCTGCAATTTTGAGAGCAATCTGAGCTCCATAGTGAATTCAAGGCCACCCAAAACTACATACTGAGATCTTGAGAGACAGAGTGAGCGAGCGAGAGAGAGAGAGATAGAGATATACATATACAGAGAGAGTTGTCCAACTGAGGTCAGTTTTAAAAGATATTTTTGTTTGCTTTTTGAAAGGATAGAGTCTTGGCCTGCATCAAAAAGAAATGGATAAGCATACCTGGCAGAAACTCAAAAGGTGATTTAGATACAAATTCATGATCCTTCTGGGGCCTCACACAGTATATTGTAGATGAGGCCCATCCTGCAACCTGGGCTGAAGAGTTTGACTTTGTTAGAAATAGAACACTGATAAAGTAGAAAAATGACCAGGAAAAGGATGTGGAGACAAAAATTTCCAGCTAGAGAGTTTCTGACCTGTGCTCATTTGTTTATATTTTGTCTGGTAAAGACTTGATTGACTCTGAGAGTCAGAAGTCACTTTACTTTGGGGACATCCTTGTGTACAAGCGAGTGTGTGGAGCATATGTGCAAGGTTCATTAAGAAAACCTGTGGAGCTCTAATCTCAAAAGGATGCCTAGTTCACCTGTGAGTACCAAACGGACCCTTATAAGTTCAGTATCTTTCACACTAACTTTAAATGATTTGAAAAGAATTGTTCATATTCAAAATAATTTAATTTCCTATGCATTCCTGAAATCAAAGGATTTTGAAATTGATTTCAAAAAGTTCTGTGCAAATTCTCTTATTTGTTTTCCTTTTTCCTCCATTCTACAAGAAGTTGATACTTAGGATGTATAATAGCAAATTAAAATTACTGATTTACAAAGAATAAGCAAGGCTGTTTTGTTCTGTGTGTGTGTGTGTGTGTGTGTGTGTGTGTGTGTCTATGTGGGTGTATACCTCTGTGTGTGTGGCTCATAAATGTGCTCTCCGCTGTGCAAGCCACATGCAGGTACCAGTTCCCCTCCCAGCTGACCTTGAGCGCCACTCATAACACATGATGAGGACATCTTGATGTGGCAGGATGTGAGGACACTGGCAGGAGGAATTCGTGATGAGCGGGACTTGTGTTCGAGGGATGGGGGAGGCGGACTTGAAGATCTCTCTGACATCCACCACCGTGGTGACTTCGTTGCAGCCACTCCTCTGCACGGCCTTGATTTTGGCATGAATAACTATGATTCAAAAGTCCAGATAAGTGTTGTTGGCACCTTTGGGGGAAAACTAAGACAGGAATATTGGGGCCAAATCTCAAGCTGCTCTTAAGAAATCATGCCTGGGGGCCAGGGAGATAGCTCAGTAGAACAAGCCCTTGCTTGGCAAGTGCAAGGTCCTGAGTTCAATCCCAGATACCACAAAAAAAAAGAAAAGAAATCATGCCTGTAATTATGGTCATGTCCAAGCAATCCCAACACAGGCAAGAAGCCCACATGAGCATAGGCTAAGTGCAAAACATCCCCTGTTGTTGCCACTGTCTTAGAAGTCCTAAGCTACACTGCAAGATGGGCAAGCTCTGCCTTGAGGTCAGAAAAATTTCAGAGCAACATTTATTTATTTGTAAGCTGCCTTGTGATTCTTTGGAGTGAATATCACCTATCCTTAGATTACAGAGTCTCTGCAAAGTTTGAATCCCCTCAGTCACCCCTCTGATGCTTGACCTTCTTCTGCTGAACAGAAAAAGTTATTAGAGTCCTAAGATCTTCTAACTGCACGAAATCGCTGAGAATCGCTGTTCTCAGTCCTTTAATTTCCCAGACTGACAGAGGAAGGTCTGGAGTGAATTGTTATTACAGATGGCTGTCCATGTCATTGTCTTTGATCAGGTTTTAAATTCTTGCCTCTCTGGTTCCTCACTATTATTCCTTCTTCCCACGGACTTGTAATTAGCCTAATATGGGCCTGCCTTGGATTTCATCCTAAAGCTGCCTTACGGAGGAGCCAAGAAGCACTTGCACAGAAAAGTGTTTTATCTTCAGGGTTGCCGCAAGGCCGCAGCACCCCAGAGACTAGCTTGGCGGAGAGACTGCTGACACCTAAGGCTGGGTCAGGGCAAATGAGGAGCCACTCTGACCTCATTAAGGCAAGCTCTCCGACAAAGCTAAACAAAGAAGGGGCTTTTAAATGAAGGGCCATTCTGTAGTAGAAAAAATATATGTATCTGTACATACAAAATAGGATAGATACACAACCACTTTCTATTAGTTCAATGAGAAGATTTATACTAATAGTGTTTAGACAGGATATCATGTCTGTATCTTGTACTATGAAAACCACTATGAAGACAAAAATATGCAATGTAGTAATTACTGTAACTGTCCTTCTGACCTGTTTGGAAACGGTCTCATTGCTATTTCTTTCTCAATAAAATTAATTTAAAAAAAGACAATCTCCACACAGAACAAATTACAATAAACAAGCTACTGGAAAAGATTGTGTACTCATCTTGGTGTTGAATACAGTGACTATATAAGATGCTTCAAATACAGTTTAGATACAGGTTTGTTTTCAGACTTCTGTGATCTTCCTAAGATTACGTGTGATATATATCCTAAATTTTCTTACTGATATAAAATTTCACTTTGGAATATGAAAACTAAGCTAAGCAAATACACTGAATGCTTTCCCACAAAACAGTTTCCTATTATTTCAGCAGAAATAATAAAACATTGCATCAAAATATAAAATAGCCCAAGCAGAATAAAAAAAAAGAGAACATATTCTTAGTGAAATGCATACCAAAGGGTGACAGTAGAATTAAAATTAATTAAAACATTTAAAATACCATGATTAAAAACACTAAAAGTTCCTTTCAAATAAGAGATCATTTATTTTGATATTGCAGCCAGAGGTTTATGATACCACATTTCCTCATAATTTCTTTAGAGTGTTAAATATTTGTAGCTATTTGTACACAAAAGATACTCAGGCTGAGCTTAATTCTCTGGGCCTTCGATCATCATATCCGCAGACCCCCAGCCACAAGAAGATGTTAAGGGAAGAAACAATAAGAAAGGAGTGCCGTTATCTATTAGCACTTCTAAGATAACTGGAGCAAGATGTCAGACTTTAAATCTGATCTTTGTAATTGCTGTCACTTGGGTTATTTACTTTGACTTTTACTCAGTTTACTCAGAAAAACACGACCTCTTATAATCATCCTTGTGGCATAGAGACGCTGCCTAATTAGTTAGAAAAACCATCAACCTTATGTACTGCGTCCAGCAAACAGTTTGTCACGTTCACACATGGAACCTCTGGGTGTGATGACAATGACTCACCGTAGCTGTAGTTCTTGCTCAGGTACGTTGCCAAAGTTGGCTTCACTTTTTTACATTTGCACCGATCTAAAAAATGCCAAAGACTGATAAGAAATTGGAAAGGAGCACAGAAGTCACTGTGGGGAGGAGGACAGGAGGGAGGGACTAGGGAAGGACTGACCAGGGCTGAGGCGTTTGCAGTCCACATCCAGTGGCCTTTCTTGAACCATCATATCTGGGGTGACATCCAGCCACTTTGCATCTGAAATACACATGGCAGCATGGTCAGTGAGCAGGGCTTTCACCCAACTGTAACAATAAGTCATCTGACAAGCATACAAAAATTAGAGCTAAAGAGTAAAGACAGGATTCATGGTCAGCTACTTCTTTCTTTCAGAAGGACACTGCTAGGCTAAGGAAAGAAATTCTTCAAGTGACACACAAAGTGAGGCCAGTGCAAATCTATTTAACTCTCCAGGATAAATTGTACTGCTGCTGAGAGACTACGTTAAGACACTGATTTTCCATGTGATACTTTTAATTTTTGTTTCAAACTTTGTTTTTTCACAGGGTCTCACTGTGTAGTTCACGCTTGTTTTGAACTCACTATGTAGCCCAGACTGTCCTTGAACTCCTGGCAATCCTCCTGCTTCAGCCTCCTGAGTGTGACTCTCCCTCTGGTCGTCTAATAAAAACAATCTGAAAATTTCCAAATTCTCACTTTACATATTGCAAGGCAAAAATAGTTCAGGGCTGCAGAAGTGACACCACACATTACTGGGCGCAGTGGCACACAGATGTAACCTCACACTCTGCGAGGTTGAAGCAGGAGGATCGCAAGTTCCAGACCAGATTGGTTAACTTAGTGACTTTAATGAGCCCCTGTCTCAAAAAAAAGGGGGTCTGTGTGTGTGTTGAAAAAATAGCTTAACCAATAGATATATGTTTTTAAACTCAGAGAAGAACTTCAGTTTGCCTCTCCAAATCACTGATCCTTGTTTATGTTTAGGGCTCTGCGTAGGTGCCACATCATCTGGAACTACCCACACCCTGGCTTAGAGAAAGCCTTGATAAAAGAATGCAGACCTCCTCCAAGGTCTCATTTCCTGAAGCAGATTTAGTCCTGTTTCTCCCCCACTCCCACCCTCATCCCCGCAAGAAAAAAAAAAAAAAAAAAGCAGCAAAATGGTCAGAGAGAAAGGAGGGAAGTAAGGAAACTCAGATCAGATTATCAAAAGGCCACATCCCTGGTTGCCAGTCAGTACCCAGAGAGCAGAGCCCCCATTCACTGGCTAGGACCACTGCATTTATAAAGCTAGCTCCAGGGGTGGGGGGAGGTAGGGAGGAAAGACCAGGATGGCTTTTTCAGAAGATCTTTTGAGATGATTGACCCTGCCTGTGGGATTGATTTAAGAATTAAATGAGTCAGTACTGTAACAGGCCCAGCACTACACACACACACACACACACACACACACACACACACACACACACACACACACGGGAGTACCTGGTATTGTTTCTGTTACAATTGTAAATAAAATTATTGCCAGTGGCTCCCTTCTAGTCAATATTTATTTATTTATTTTATTTATTTATTCATCACTGCGGATGGAATCCAGGGTCTTTGCATTGGGTTACACCTTTATCTCTATATTCAATTTAAAGACAAGGTCTCTCCAATTTGATGAATTGCCCAGGCTGAGCTCTGTGTCGCCCTTCTCCGGCCACAGTCTTCCCCTAGTGTTGGTCATAAGCAATTTTTTTTTTTTTTTTTTTTTCCCTTTTATAGGGCAATCTGGCTCCCTACTGCTCAGAAGTCCCACACAGCGCTCTCCCTCTCCTCTTCCCACCTCTTCCAAGCTTGGGAAATGAACCAAACCCTAAGGGACTCCCAGGTGGCAGCCCCATTCTGGGGCTGCAGCTCCTGCTGCCCTCTAGTGCCTCACCCTCGGGAAGGTCGGTGACGATGGCCTCGGGCGAGATGCACACGCCGCGGTCGTAGACCGGGAGCTCTTCGCAGGCCAGGCTCTCGGGCCAGCTGTGGTTGTAGCGATTCATGAGCGGCTCGCAGCCGTCGCGAGCGCGCTGGCACACAGACTTGCAGGGCTTGATGGGGTCGTGCAGGAACTCCAGCGCGCAGATGGGCGCGTACATAGCGCAGAGAAAGAAGCGCAGCACGGCGCTGCAGTTGGCGTCCACCAGCTCCTCGTACTGCTCGATGGCCAGCACGGCGTTCTCCTGCGTACTGTGGTGCAGGTGGTTGGGCATCCGCGTGAGGTTCCAGGGCATCGCGCGGCACATGGGGATGCGCACCGCCTCGCAGGGCGCAGCGCGCACACCTGGCGCCAGGCGCAACCAGAGGAGCAGCGCGACGAGGACACAGGGGAGCATGGCGCTGCTTTCGCGCTCCGCGCCCCGCCCGGCCTAGGCAGCCGAGCCTCCCGAGAGGAGCCGGAGGAGCCGGAGCAAGTCCTCGGGGTTGCGGGAGAGGTCCCCTTCCCGACTCTGCCGAGCTCCGCCGTTCGGCGCACAGGCAGCAGCGCTCGGCCTCGGGGGCGCGCACCGCCCGGGCAGCTCGGAGCGCGGCCGGCACGGCCATGGCGCGACCTATTTATCCCCGATTCCCCTGACGTGGGCCGCGCGCTCCCGGGGCTCTGGCTCCCCTCTGCCCCACCCCCGACCCCTCCGAGCAGAAACGCTGACATCATCTCCTCCCGGCTTTGAATGGTCCCTCCTTTCTCTTCGGATCAAGAAAGAAAGCCCATCTGAGTAGTCTTTCTGGACAACGGTACTGAAAGATGTAGGAGAGAAATGGGAGGGAAAGAAAGGCGCTCCTTGCTCCCTGGCCCGGGATTCCTTCCCCACGGGGAGCAGGGCACCGTCGACCTCTAATTCCGAGACCTGTTTTTTCTTTTTTGTCCAGTAGAGGGCGTGAGATGCACCACTCCGGGACAGTCTGTAGGGGTACAGTAGACAACTTTCCTACTGAGCTCTCTTTATATAAACCACCCCACGCGCTCTGGCTTGGTGCAGCTTGTTTTTGTTTTGTTGTTGTGGTGGTAGTGGTAGTGGACATCCGCTGTGGCTTAGACTTTTCCAGAATGGCGTTTGACTTGTGTGTGCTCCAAGAATTTAAAAGGATGGCTCAGAGCCACCGTACCATCTTTTAGCTTGAGAATGATATTTTTTTCTTTCTTTCGTTTTTGTATTTTAAGGAAGGGTCTACAGGGTGCTCAGGGTTTCACTACTAGATCAGACTCGTAGTGGTCCTCCTGTTTACAGCCTCCCAAGAGCTGCGATTACAGGCAGTGCCACCACTCCCAGTCCCAATTGCTGTCTCAGCGGCCCCCAGGGGCGGGGCGAGCACAGCAGGCCCGGGTATTGAACCCCCAGTGCTTTAATCCGCTGAGCTATTTGGCTAGTCCTTTGAGAACTTACTTCTATCAACAGCCTTCCTGTCCAGTAAATTTTATCCCCACAACTTTTTTTTTTTTAAGGTCAGTAGATAGAACCCACAGGCACTTCACCACTGAGCCACGTCTCGAGCCCCATTTATTTATTTATTTATTTTCATTTTGAGTCAAAGTCCCACTAAATTATTTAGTATGACTTTGAACTTGGTGGTCCTCCTGCTTGGGCCTTTTAAGTAACTGGAAATACGAATGTTGATCTCTGTTGGGCTTGAAGATGGATACTTGAATGGGAAGCTGTGTGCTGTGGGAATAGAGTCTGTATGATTTGTTTTCTATCTTGCTTGCATTAGGAAGAGGGAAGACCCACCCCTGGACCCATCCTACCACTCACAGGAAAGTGAAGCTTAATTATTGCTAGCCTACATCAGTTTCTACATGCTTAGACTTTTGATGTGTTTGCTTAGAGCATTACCAACAATAAACATGTGCCTTGAATCAGTCATACACAGGTAGCTTGGGTTCATAGTGATTCTCCTGTTTTCAGTCTCCCCATTGCTGGGATTACAGGCATGTGCCACCACGCCTGGATTTGGTGGCCAGCTCAGCATGCCCGAGGTAGGGCCATGCATGGTGCCCGGACCAAACCCTGGTCCCTGTGCTTGTCTTGTCTAAGTGGGCTCTTAATCTGCTGAGCTATCTCTCCAGCTCCTGAATAGCAATCTTTAAAATTATAGTTCAGTTTGAAATCTGAATTTGAGGCACACTTTTTTTTTCTCCTTTCTGAAGCTGTGGCCCACAAAGTTAGTTTTAGTTTGACCTGGACCAAGACAGAGATCTAAAATAGCTGAGAAAATAAGCATCACTTACATTGAATGGGCCTCTACAATGGCCCAGGCATGGAGCTAAGTACTTCAAATGTATTTTTTGAAGAACTTGAGTTAAACTGGGTAAGTTAAAAGGACAAGTGAGACAAATATATTTCAGGATTCACCAGTGGAGTTATGACCTGTCCGGGGGACATCCCAGGACCTTAGAAAGAGATATTCTGGCTTCCTAGAGTGGATATAAAGCTACAAAGATATCAGGCTAGGAAACTATCAAACATGCAGATTAATGCAGGTGAAATATCAGGTAATTTTCATCAGGGGAATCCCAGGAATCTAAACCCTTTACTTTGTGACAAAGACTTTCAACATGAGTTCCTATCAGGGAGAGAAGATTGGACCTCCTTACCCTTTCCTTAGGAGTTGTTTTGAGGAGGGCAGACTAGAAGGAATGCAGACTTCAACAGCTACTTTGGCTTTCTGCCTTTCTTTATGTCAGTCTCAAGTCCCCAGGCTTAGGGCCTGCTGTGTTGCTCCCTAATTGCACATCTTTTACACACAGAAATGGGAGACTCAAGTCATTCTTTGAAATGCTCCTTGCTTACTCCATCAGACTGTGGTATTATGGAATTTTCCCCAAAATAAGACCCAGCTGGAAAATAATCAGCCTGAGAAACAAGAGATGAAAAATGCAGCCCCATTCATTCTGCCCTCACCTTACCTGCCTTACAGTATACTAGCCACTGAGCAGAAGAAGAGTGACAGCGCAGAAAGTGCAGACAGGCCGATCAGTCTTCAAGACTCCTTGTTTTCCAGCTAGATTTCATTTTGGGGAAAAAAGGGTGAGTCTCTGGTCTTTCTGCTGAGCTGGGAATAGCAGGCTATTGACCTACCTATAAGGGGTTTATGCCATCTGCCCTTCTTCTTCCTGCCTCCTCTGGGGGCTATGATTCCAGAAGAGTGCTTTGACACTCAATCCACTACTCCAAGCAGAGTGAGCTCCCTCCTAGTAGTGACTTGTATCCATTGACCCCCTTCAGGCTTTTAAGTGCCTACTTCTCTGCCTATCCTTAAATACCTGGTGTTCCCCAGGGTTCTATCTACAGCCTCTTCACCTTTTTTTTTTTTTTTTTTTAAACACACAACAACTCCACATTTTCTCACTTTTGACCTGAAGGACTGGAGAATTCATTGTCCAATGTCCCCTGGAGGGTGGGGAGCTACTGCCCCAGAAGCTGATGCTCTGCTCAAGTCCTGCCTCTGTGCCCAGGACTTTGAAAGCCCAGAACCCTGCTAAATTCTAAAGTGCTTTTCCTCCTGCTCTCCTCCTGACTGTGCCCCTGGAATCTAAAGCCAGCCGAGGCTAACTGGAATTGATCTCCTTTCCCCAGTAGCACAGAATCCCAGTGACCCAAGCTAGAAACCTTTACTCCTATGTTTGATTGGTTGGTTGATTAATAGGAGGTTACAGGGGATTGTGCCCAGGCCTTTAGCACCAAGATACATCTTCTGTACTTTTATTTTTTTTATTTATAGACAGGGTTTCCCTAAGTTGCTCAGGCTGGGCTCTACCTTGTGATCCTTCCAAAGTGCGGCAGTGACAGGCATGCGCTGCATACACCTAAGTGCCTCGGAATCTAAGTCCCTCTCTATCACAGTGTTCAACTCTTTCCTTCCTTCTCCATTCCTCTGATCAGTGCCTTAGAGCAGCAGAAATAATAATCCTCTCCTTCATAGCCTTCCTTCTTTACTCCAGCCCTATCCATGCACAGGCTGATGGCTCGCTGCCTTCTTAGTTGAGTACATACCGGACACCTCTCTCTAGCTCTGTATCCATCAATGGCTTTCACCGCCCTCAATATTAATAACAACAGCCCTTAAGATGTATCTTAAGGTGCCGGGTGGCTTCTCTGTCTCCAGATTGCTCTCCTACTTTGTGCCTAACCCAGCGCTGTACCCTTTTGCTGTTTACCCCATGCCTTTTATTCGGAAGTGTTCTTGCCTGACTCCTTCAACCTCCACAATGAGTGCTTGTAAAGAAGCTATGAACTTGGATAGCAAGGTCTCTTTTAAGTTGCTGTCTTTTTAAAAATTACCTTACAGATCTGAACATTATTTAAATATAAACACAGTTTGTTGTTTGTTTTTGCAATACTGGGGATGGAGCCCGGGTTCTTCCTGCTGAGCTAAGTGTCAGTCTTTTTCTTTCTTTCTATTTTGAGAGGGGGTCTCCACCTATTGCTGAACGGAAGGAGCTGAGTTTGAATTCTTGGTCCTGTTCTTCTGGCCTCACCTCCCAGAGGGCTGGGATTACAGGAGTGTACTCCCAGCCTCGTGGGGGAACTATTTTTCTTCAAGATGTTGAGCCCCAGCCTCAGGACCTGAGACTTTGCCAGTTGGTGGGGGATGGGAGCAGTCTCACTTTAAGACAGGTCCCTGAATCCCAGGCCTGTTGCAAAGGGCCGTATCATTTGTTCCTGAAGAGACTGAGGCTTTGTTTTCATTTGGAGCAAGTGCAGCTTTTCCAAGCGTCAAGTTACAGGCAATGCCTTTCTCCTTGTGACCTTGAATTCGCCCCATCCCATCCGTGGAGGAACTATTCCCTCACGGCGCCTTCCCGTTCCCTGCCCCCTTAAATCGCGGTGCCCTCCAGGATGTCGGTGGCACAGCAGCCACTGCGCTTCCTGTTGGCAGCAGTGAGCCGGGGAAGCAGCCGCTGAGGAGGAGGAGGCCGAGGCAGGAGCAGCTGCTCTCGGTTCTCTGTAGGTTTCCTCCTCGCGGTCCGGTGCACAGCGGTCTCAGCAGCAGGGAAGGCCCCAACTTGGGCAGAGTTCTGCCGAGTCTCAGCACGGGGTCTCCTGCTCCCCGTCTCACGATGCCAGGGCGCGCCCCTCCCCGCGAGGCCCCGCGGACTCCGGGCGCCTGGCTCTGGGTCTGCGCGCTGGGCGGACTGTGCGCGCTGGGCACGGCGGTGTCCCCGGGAACGCCGCACCCCTGCCAGGCCCCGCAGCAGTGGGAGGGACGTCAGGTCGTGTACCAGCAGAGCACTGGGCGCAACAGCCGGGCGCTGCTGTCCTACGATGGCCCCAACCAGCGCGTGAGGGTGCTGGACGAGAGAAAGGCGCTTATCCCCTGCAAGAGGTACTCGGGGATCCCAGAGCTGGTGTGGGAGGGGCCCTGGGGGCCGCTTGGTGCAGGGCTGGGTCTGCGGGGCCGGCAAAGAGGAAGCGGGTGAAGCAGGACCCAGCAAGCTCGAGGGAGCTGCGGGGAGACCTCTGCCCTGCCAAGTTCAAGTTCTCCCAAGCCCACAGGCTGCTGAGTCAGGCTGGTGGCGCGGGAGCATGTAGCGTTGGGCTTGGCTCAGGCAGTAGCTCATTCCTTCCTGCAGCCATTCTGCGGGGCACAGGCCAGATAGATATAATATATATATATAGATAGATAGATAGATAGATAGATAGATAGATATAGATATAGATATAGATATAGATATAGATATATATAATTTAATATTTATATATTTAATATATATACATTACAATTAAAAGAGATATCTACATTTTAAGGAAATATTTGGGAAAGACATGAGTTTTAAAAATCAACCACCTTACCCCATAACAATTATTAAAATTTTACTTTAAAGTCCCTCAAGCTTTTTTTTTTTTGGCGGAACCAGGAATTGAACTTAAGCCCTTGAGCTTGCCAGGGAAGCGCTTATTCTACTGAGCCATCTCTCCCCCTCCCAAGCTTCTTTTAAAGCTAGTTTTCCTTGGTCAGGAACCATATGCTGTTATCAGTATGTTTTTGTTAACCTCCTCTCTTACATGCTCTTATTTGCCATCTCCTTAGTTGTCGCCTACTTGTTTTTAATGGCTGTGCAAAATTTCATAGAGGAGGTACTATAATGTATACATGGAATGATGTTTATGGCAGTCATATTATTCACCTCTCCACTTCCGCTATGACAGACGACATCTTTTTTGAGATCTCCTCTTGGTTCTGGCCCCTTTAAGACCCGATTTCTAATTTGGGATCGCCACCTGTCTCCAGCCCTCCCTCTGCTACCACCAGGTCCCACAGGGTCATGCTGGGCTGTGAGGCACCACCTTCTGGAGGAGGTAGGTGGGAAGGAGGTAAAAGGCCTCAGGGGACTGTAAGATCAGTGACAAAAAGGCAGTATTTTCTAGAACAAAATCAATCTTGAGAAACCCATTTCACCTAAAAGCATTGGGCCAAGGTTTGTTGAAGTACAAAAAAGCTAGAGCCTCCCAAGCCATAGGTTCAGGGTCGAAGTTAAAGCCTGTGTGAAGTGTACGTAGCAGCAGGCTTTCTGTTTTCCTGGGTTCTGCAATGGAGAATCCAGTCAACCTGAGAACAAGAACATTTGGAAAGGGAAGCATCTGAGCCGACCTTTTCCCTTGTGGTCAGTTCTTAGTACAGCAGAGCATCTCTTTAGTCAGCATTTACATTGTGTTAAGGACTAGGCACAGTCCAGATGTGCTTTAAACCACAAGGGAGGACAAGTGTAGCTTATATGCAAATTACATGCCGATGTATGTGTGGGACTTGAGCATCCTGAGGGATTCTGGAGGCAATGCCCTTCCATACCTAGGTACAACTGCACCTGAGTACTCTGCGAGGCCTGGGCCATCAGGGTTTATGGTAGACTCCGAATAAATGCACAGCCTTGCAAGACCGCATGTGAATGTTTTGGGTTGTGCCTTAAAGAACATAAAAGTAATAACAGCTTGAGTGCTTATCATAGAAGATACGATGCTCACTGTCCAAAAGAAGAAGTAAGCTGTGATGGGAAAAGGAAAATGGAGGGAAGAGAGAAACAAATAAAAAACCATATATTTACACACACGATAGATAGTTATACAGCTAGTTCCTCTCCATTACAAAGAAACATTTGTGTCAATACTGTTTGAAAAAGATATTGTGCTTATACTTGTACTCTGAATAACTATTGCCAAGACGACAATACGTAATTATCAGTTATTATGACTCGTACTAGCCTGTTTTGGAATTCTGCTTTATTTTTTTCTCTTTAAAAATAAAAAAACAATCTGATGCCAACTTTATAAATATGATTTGGTTTAAGTCTCTCAATATTCTACCAGTTGGTTTTAGAATCTCCATTTTACAAGACTCCGGGGTCCAGAGAGACTGAAATATTTCTCACTATCACATGGTTGAGATGGAGATTTGAAGAAGCTGAGTGGATATTTTGTTTGCTTGTTTGTTCATTTGTTTTCCGTACTAGGGATAGAACCCATGGCCTTTGCACTGGGTTACATTCTCAGCCCTGAAAAACAGGGCTTTTTTTGAGATATGGTCTTACTAAATTACTGAGTTGGCTAGGCTGGGGTTGAACTCATAGTCTTCCTTCCTCAGTTTCCCAGGGTGCTGAGTTTTCAGGCCAGTACCTCGAGGCCTGGATCCTGATGGAACAGAGTGTGGGTAGGACAGTGAAAAAGCTTCATCTTTTCAGACATAGTATGTTTTACAATTTAAGAAATGTAGTGGTAAAGCCAGGAAAAATCAGAGCCCTATTTGTGAATTCATAGAGTAAGTTATTAAAGCTTTCAGAGACTCAGTTTTCTGTTTCACAAAATGAGAATAGAGTAACTAATTTGTTACTGTGGAGACTGAATGAATTCAAATGTGTAAAGCATATGGCCCAGCATCTGACAGCACATTGAAGACACTTAGCCTGTGACCACAGTTTCTGTCATCTCTACCACCAGCGTCGTCCTGGTGAATTTCCCATGTCCCAGATGTGCCAGCAGCCCCGTGGACTCAGAAACTCAACCCAGTAGGGCACACAGGGGACATTCCTCTGGGTGGAGACTTGGAACATTCAAACATCAAGTTGTATTTCAATAAGTATTGCAGCTGACATGGGAACAAGGATTCTCAAACCCACAAGACACTCTCCATAGGTCACTATCTCTTGTGATCAAAACTGTGTGGGGAACTCACTTATATATAAGATAGGAGGTGATGAGCAAAGAGCTGGAGCAAACACATTCAACATACACTCCATGGATGCCTGTTCTGGGCTTTCTTCACTTCCCCATCACATCATGAAGAGGACAAGTCCAGCCCAGACATTTACTCTCATCTTCACGGTTGAATTTCAATCCTTCTGTTGTGCACATTGTGTTGGTCCAGAATCCTTTCCCTATGAACAGAGCATGGTGGGTACTGCCTAAGACTGTATTAGCATCTCTCCTTCTTCTATGGGTCTGACTAATATGGTCTTTATGTGTAAGTTAGACATTTAGTGGGGTGATGGTCCCATCTTGTGGGCCTGCATGCTTTTCTGTCCCCTTGTTTGTTTGTTTGTTTTCTGTACTAGGGATAGAACCCATGGCCTTTGCACTGGGTTACATTCTCAGCCCTGAAAAACAGCCCTTTCTTTGAGATATGGTCTTACTAAATTACTGAGTTGGCTAGGCTGGGGTGATTCCTTATTTCTCTGTCCTCCTATATTAAGCATGAGTTTCAAGTTGAGCTTTCAGAAGGCAATCTTATTGCTCTCCTTTCTGAGTTCTTGGCCAGGTTCTTTCTCAGAGTCTCTTTGCTAGCTCTAAATCAGATACAGAAAATAATGTTTGATGCAAAAATGCATCTTAAACTGTAAATGTCAATTTCTTGGAACAAAGTCAGTTTTTTTTCAGGTATCAGCAGTCTGGCCAAGAAAACAGATGTTATTTGAGAGAAATTATGGCTAGGTTGTCTCTTTGTATTTATTAGTAAGATGAGAAGTAAGTTTTAGAATTGGATCAACTTCTTACAAGATTTTCATTCTGTATCCAGATAGTTACGGAAAATCCCACTGATAGTTACTGTGGAATGACCAGGATTTTCCAGGCTCTCTTTCCTCTGAGATGATGGAAAAGATTAAATAATTTTACAAGCATCAGATAAGACCAGCCTGAACAGAGAATGGGAAATATTAGTAGTTGATACTGTTTTGTTTTCTGGTCCCAACTGTCTTTTCCCAACTCGTTGATTAAATTCCCAAGAATTATGTTTGGAAGGAAAAGTGAGATTATTTTTATATTTTAGACAATATGTGGAACTTTATGGGAGGAGCAGCATGGATACTGAATGGGCTCCATGAGACCATGAGTAACTTACTGCTGTTTACAGCGGGGTGGCCTGGATTCGATGGGCTATGAATTCGGAGTGGGTGGAGGAGCATTCAGTGAATAGCATGGGGTGGGGGCATGTCTTAGAAAATTATTGTTACCAAGGTTACTCGTTCTCCTTGGAATTTTTATTTGTCATGATGAACAATATATCACAAATGGAGTGACAAGAGAATTTTCATTCAAGCTCGATGGATACAAGTCTGTCTCGCTTTTCCCAGAGTAGTTTATTTCATGGAGACCTGAATAACATTTATCTTCTCAAGCTTTATAGAAACTGTGCACCTGTGATGATGAGATTATGAGCGCCCATGGTAGGCATCTCGCAATGCCAACGTGGCTTCTAATCCAGGCTTTGCCACAATAAATTCTTTCACTTCTCATCACTTCAGTATTTTTCATTTCATTTTCATAGAAATGCTTAGAGTGTTGACTCAAATTATTTCTAAGCATCTTTCTGAAGAGCTAGGTAGAGATAGTATTAACATACATCAGGAAAGCCCCTCAGGGCTAATTGCCTGCTTCTACCATAAGACAATGAACTTGGGCACAGGTTTTGAGATTTTTCTCGCCTTGTCCTTTCTATAGACACATTCAGGATTCTCTTTTTTCCTTCTTCTTGTCACTGCTGCATAGAGAAAAAAAGGGAAGTTACCTTGCAATAGAGAAAAGAGAGGTTACTCTGCAGTCTTTTGGCCCCAAACTCAGAGAGTTCTGTTCTCTCCCCCAATACTTCCTTGTTCTAAGAATTAAATAAGATAACTTAGAGGAAGCTTGTCCAAGCCTACACGTTGAAGATCAGTAGAGGGGATGTTATCATGTTGCCATTCTAGGCAGCTTCAATGATCTTGTGTGTGGGAGGATGTAGATAAGGACGAACTTTTAAACACATAATTTTTGTCTTCTAGACAGACTATCTCACAGTTATAGAAAAGTCACAATTATGATGCAGAAAGCCTTTGTTAAAGTCTCTGAACAATTTTATTTATTTGTTTGTTTGTTTGTTTATTTAGTATAGGGTCTTGCTATGCAGCTGGACTCATAGTGATTCTCCTGTCTCAGCCTCCCCAGCAGTGGGATTACATGTGCACATCACACACCTAGTTTCAGTAGCTGGTTCAGCAAGGGAGCCAACGTGATACTGGGGATTGCACTTGCCAGGCAGATGCTTAGACGACTAAGCTATTTCCCTAGCCCAAGTCTCTGAACAATTTAAGAGTGAGTTGCCAGTCTGATAGATGTGTGGTCCCCAAGTATCTCCAGTACATTTCCTGTACAAAAGGTCATTCTTCTACATAACGTCCTTAGAGTAAGAGCCAGGAAGTCGACATAGATTAATTTATTAACATCTAAAATCGAAATATCACTCACAGTTTGGGTTCAAGCATTGCATACTTGTGCTGTGTCTCTGCTGGAATGGCTGTAAGGTCTTACCTGAACTTTGGCACTTGGTAGGGTCACAGGTTGGGTATTTGCTTCAGCACCTCTCTGTCTGGCATTTTCATATTTTTCCTATAATTAGATTAAGGTTCTTTACCTGCCCAGACATATCTCAGACAGTATCCTTTATTGTATCCTGGTGTTTATAATAACTGGTTTCTTGACTGTTTTCTGCCTGCCTTCTTTACTATGCAATGATATGCTTTCCTTCATAAGTATTAAACATTTATAGAGAAATATTTGTAAGCCATAAACTCATATCAAACTTCATTAAAATTTTTTCACTTGTCTCAATATGGATTGTGGGCCTCCCATTTACATTTGCTCTCACTGTTAATTTACTGCCCTGGATTTGGCTGCTGGGAGCATTTTCCAGTATGTTCATTAATATCTCTGTCTCTGTCTCTGTCTCTCCTCTCCCTCTTTCTCTCCTCTCAGTCTCTCTATCCCATCCTCCCTCCCTTTTCTCCTTCTCACCCAGCACCCCTTCTTTGTTCTAGGGATTGAACCCAAGTCCTTCACACAGATCTTCTTTCCCACTTCCTTTTTATTTTAAATTTGAGACAAGATCTTGATAACTCTCTTAAGTTGTCCAAAATGTGCTTGAATTTACATTCCTGCTGCCTCCCACCCCCTAGAGTTCTGAGATCACAGGTATGTGCCACAAGGCCTAGGTAAATGTTTCTTCTCATTCTTGGAATATTTGCTTGTCTTTTTGTCTAAGATAATCTAAGATCATACATTTTCTCTGCTCTCACCATTTAAATAAGCCATTTCTCAACAAGATTTGGTTTCTTCTAGTGCAGAATATTATTTGGACATCAAATTCTGTCCTGTTGAGCTCCATGCTCTTAGGAAGCACTGCATCCAGGTCCTGGGAGAACAAGACAAGGGATGTAGGTCTGAGTAGTATGTGTGTGTATGTGTGTGCCCATATGTGCATGTACGTGCTTATTCATGCAGTGCATGTACACACACACACACACACACAAGCACACACACACACACACACACACACACACACCAGTATACCATATTTATTCTGAATCTCTGAACTATCTGTCAGCTTCCAGTTCAATCCACAGAGGCATTTAAACTGACATCACTAACCAGGCATGGTGTTGCACACCTTTAATCCCAGCACTTTGAAAGCTGAGCCAGGAAGATCACCAAAATCAAGGCCAGCCTATAATATATGGAGAGACCATGTCTCAAAACAAACAATGAAATAAATAAATATCAAAACAAAATAAAAAAAACTGAAATTTGCAACCCTAATCCAACATTATATTCAGGTTTTCACCCTCAGAGCTTTGCAACTCTCCTCTCAGACAGCTAGTGAGAAGTCAGACCATGAGAAAACTGGTTCTTAGGTGGTGAGAAAAGTGCCGTCTAGTTGCTCATGCATTTTGAGATCGTCTACTCCCTGTGTGAATGTCCTCCTCATCTCACCTTGGCTCTGTACCCTGCGGACCAGGGGACTGTCAGGACACACTGATAGATACCTTAGTTTTCCTTTGAATTCTCGGAGTATCGTCATCCCAAGTCCTCATCAGATAGCTGTACATACAGAAGAGGAAGATTAGTACAAATTGTTCAATAAATGTGTTTGATCATGAATCATTTAATTCCTCCTTTGACCCTTCCTTCTCTACTTGATCTCTCATGGCTGGAGTTAGTGTTTTCTTAGTTCAGAAACTTCTCATGATTTCTTGATCTTCAGAGAACAAACCATGTAGGTTTGCAGTACTCAGTTTTACTCCAAGCAAGAGATTTTCTTGGAAGAACATAAAGTTTTCTTGAGGGATTTAAATCAGTGGGTCTGTGGGCTCCAAGCTTCAGGATGGGGAGGGAGAAGTGGGCAGGAAGAAAGGCAAGGAGGAGAAAGAAAGGCCAAGAAAGATAAACACTGTAGAGTGAAAGATTTGGTAGAAGATGAAACTGACTTATAAATAGAATCCAGAGGTGGCCACCATACTGTCCTGAAAACATCTTTTCTTCTACTCCTTCCTGATTCTGACCTTAAAGAAGGTGGTCAGGGGCAAAATGCCCAAAGATCGGAAAATATTCCACCAATTAGTGGTTTGTTTTTTTCCTGGAAAAATATGATATTCTTATATTCCCCAATTCCAGTAAAAAATCTTCTATTTCCCCCTTTATAATTTCTTTTATTTTACCCATCCTTACAGGAGAAAAAAATCTCTTGAAGATTAGTAGCTGAAATCTCATCCTCCTCTCCTTAAAACAAATCTCATGCTGACTCCAGTTTCTGTCCTGTGCCTATGCTTTGTGTTCTGTCCTGTCCCCATGCCTTGTATTCTGTCCTGTCCCCATGCTCCATGTCCTGTCCTGTCCCCATGCTC
>PVKA01005664.1:0-88954 GCA_004027165.1 Ctenomys sociabilis | reverse complement strand
AAATTAAAGAAGCGAACAAATATATGAAAAAATGCTCCACATCACTAGCCATTCGTGAAATGCAAATAAAAACAACACTGAGATATCATCTCACTCCAGAAAGAATGGCTATCATAAGGAAATCAACCAACAACAAATGTTGGAGAGGTTGTGGGGAAAAGGGAACACTTCTCCACTGCTGGTGGGAATGTAGACTAATTTTTTAAAAAAATATATTGCTGCACTACAAGACATGGTGTCATTAATACCCCCTGAAAATGCTCCCTCTTGCTTGCTTTCAACACACTTGTCTCAGCATCCTTGCCACATTCAGAAGCAGTTCTGGAAATCCTCTTTGGGGAGGGTCTTTTAAAGTGGAATGTGTCAACACCTCAGGCTTCTTCTTGGTTTCTAATTCCAGCATACTGTGGATTCAGTTTCCTTCTGACAGTCCTGAACAGAAAAAAAAAATGTAAATCTAGAAGATGGGATGTCACCGACGTAACTAAGTCAAAGAGAAAATGTTCTAGCAGCCCAAGATCTGAGGTATTTTACAGGAAAGAAGCAGAAAGAAAGCATTTTGTTTTATGTCTTACTAATGGAAAGGATGAGAAGCAACGCAAGACTGAAGTTGCTTTAGAAAAGAAGTCATTTCAGATTTCTGGAAGCTTCCTTTAAACATGTTGCTATATTTTGCTCTTCACCAGTTCTAATTTTCCTCCAAGCATTTTAAAATGAGTTTTCCTCATCAGGAAACATTTATCACATGCCTAGTTGTATGAAGTTCTATACAAAAAGATTTTCAGAACTGTGGTCTCTGTATCCCTAGGGATTTTAAAATCTAGGTCAAACACCACTAAAATGGACAGACTCAAGACCATGCAGCTAATATATTATTTTACTATGAAATTTTAATGCAATTTTTGAATATTTAGATTTCAGATTTATGAGTAATTTAAGGGGTAAAGAAATATTCAGAACTAAATAATGTTTTAAATAAATTTGATAATAGAATATTTATAGTAAAGTACAAAGAAAGTCAAGCCTAATAATCTGATTCATTAACAGTCATTTTGGTAGAAAAAAAATTTGACAAGAGTCTATATATATAATTTACATTAGGATAAGATACAGTGACCCAAGTAGAATTTTGTACTCTTTCATTATTCAAGGAAATATTGGACAGTGAACAACCCAGATATTTATGTTAACTAATGTGGGAGACATGGATTAATTAGTAGTTGGAGAAAATATCTTAGATTTGACAAAGCAAAAATGATTACAGAAATATCCTTTTCAATTTAAAAGGTATCAAGGAGAAAAAAATAAATAAATACAAGAGAGCCACATGCAGCTTTATAATCATCATCCAAGTCAACATAATCATTAGTCAGTGGTCTGTCTCTAATATTTCAATATATGTGAATTACTGTGTGATGTACCTGTTAATTTTCATTACAAAAAACAGGGAGAAAAACTGCATTATTCTTGCCATAATACTTAAAATGTGTTGTTTTTATGTATTTAGTACAGGATCTACAGGGTCTTACTACACAGATTGAACTTGTAGTGATCATTCCTGTTTTTCAACCTCCCAAGTCCTGGGATTACAGGGGCACACTACCATGACCTGGCTCAGGATTGAACCCTGCACCCCCCTGAGTCTGCCTAAACAGGCACTTTAATCCACTACACCATCTGGCTGACCCTTTTATAAAAATTTATTTAAAATAAATTATATTCTTGTTTATTTCATTTCCCCATCTGTTTTGTATTTTATTTCCATAAATCTGTCCACATACAGGTAATATGAAACATGAAATATTTTAGGAGAAGAAAAGAAAAAGGATAGGAGAAATCAGGATCGTAAATATTTTTTAACTCACAGTAAAATTATACAATTACAGGTAGTTATATGCCAAAATATCCTTAATCACATAAAGATGATGGATGGATGGATGGATGGATGGATGGATGGATGGATGGATGGATGGATGGATGGATGCATGGATAGGTAGGTTGATACATGGATGGGTGGATGGATGGATGGATGGATGGATGGATGGATGGATGGATGGATGGATCGATGGATCGATGGATGGATGAGTGGGTGGATGGCTGGAACAGATGGTGGCTCTGGGGAGAAAAATTTGAGAGAACATAAACAAATTCCTTACAATTATTTTGGTTTAATTATTTCAAGATGACACAAGTAGTAATCTATGCTGTGTAACACCATCCTGCACATAGCTCTTATTCATCCACATTGAGATTTTTCCAAACTTCTGAGTTTAGGAGATTTGCTGCAAAATTGACTGTGCTCATTCAAGATCATATTCTTCTAAATTCATAATTACTTCTCTTTTAAATTCCAAAATAACTTCACATGAGCACATATTCACATCACGTGCTTAAGAACTGTTCAGGTTACTACATGTTTTATAATGACTGCAAGTAGCTTCTATTATTAAATCCAGTTACTAAATCCAGTCACTAAATCCAACATACAAATCAAAGTAATAATCAAATGGTGCCAATTAGTAGCATCAATTATAATCCCCTTTGTTGTTCCCATTCATGAAAAGCAAGTATAGCAATCGATAAGAGTTTCATTCAAGGAATCCCTCCTGTCCCAGAATATCAAAATCCATGGCTGCCTAAGTACTACGCTAAAAAAAAAAAAAAAAGAGCATTTGCATACAACCTATGCACATCGTACTGTAGATATTAAATAATTTCAGAGTTACTGGTAACACCTCAAATCATATAAATGTTATCTAGTTACGACACTAGATTATTTAGGAAGCAACAGCATGAAAAAGTTATGCAAGTTAAAAAATGGTTGCAACACTCATAGGACTCAATATATTTTTGGTGCAAGGTTTCTTGAATCCTCACATGCGAACCTCCAGATACAGGGGGCTGACTGTATTTATGAAGATATGTTAACCCCACCATGATGATATAACCACACATGCACACATTGCTACACACACTTATGTGTATGTAAGTTCACATCAGCCTGTGTGTGTCATTTGAAGTTTGGGTATCTTCATAAGCAAGCCTAAAGGACATCTACATATTCCCAAAAAAACAGACTTTGTGCTACCTCTACCATATTTTTTTTCTAAAATCCAAATAGAACATTTCCATAACACTGGTTTGAGCTGTTTTGCTTCCTCAAGTCAACCATTACAGTTCTGTAGCCTAGGGACTTCCAAGGTAGAGGGTCCAGATTCTTTGCTGCCACTAATGTCTTGGAACAGTGCAACACAGCAGAGGCACCTATAAAAATGGAAGTATCACCTTCTATCTAAGTATGCACTTAGAGATAGGCTGGCATCGTCTATGTATTGACTTGCTTCCCATTCATTGACTTACTAGGAAAAATATACGTTTCCAATGGCTTAAAATGCTGAGTGAGTTCTGGGGGTAGCTCAGGGATAGAGCACACACAGCATGAATAGCAAAGAGTGCAATTCTGAATAATTGAGGAAGTACATGTTATTTACATCAATTGACTATATCAGACCATTCATTCATTTACACATTTGTTTAAGCTGTTGTTTAGCATTAGGCACAAAGGCAGTAGGATAGGTAAGAAACTGAAGTACAATCTAATAGCAAGAATGCTTAGGAATATAAATTGAAAAACTAGGTGAAGGTCTAGTTTGGGAATCCATGACTGAACTCAGTAATGCTCTTGAGGGCAGAAATTGGGATTAGTTTCTGGCTTTGCTTCCCACATTGCCTCTTACAAGGTGTATATCATTGGGGAGCTGTTTCAATGTTTATGTACTTGCTATCTCATCTTCAAAATCAGCAAAGCAATATGCTGCATAGATTTGTAGGGAAAATTAAAGCACTCCTGAGCTGTGGCAATGATCCCAGTGTCTCCTTCAGACTCAGCACATAATATCAAACTGATGATGGAACAGAAAGAAGATGAACAGGTAGGGACAGGAAGAGGACTGCTGTGCACAGTGAAGGAAGCAAATGGAATGGAGGGAAAGAAAGAAGCAAATGTGTCCTCCTCGGACTCCACTCTTCCGAAACCAACCACACACATAGCTCACTGCTTCTTAGTTGCACCTCTTGACCTTGAACACTGGCAGATGACACAAAGCCTCTGACCACAAATGCCTAAAAGTTTCCTGGAAAGCAGATTCATGTCAATAGATGGGGTCCTGGGCATAGATTAAAATCTTAGAGTCTTCTGAGACCTCAGACAAAGGCAGCATATAGATGGAACCAAATAACCAGTAAATCTCCAGCTATTACAGTATTCCAAACAACCCCAAGAACCCTTGGCATCCCACCAAAAAACAGAGAAAAGAATTTGGATTTTTAAAACAAAATATTACAATTATTTAAACAATGTTTGAATTTTGTAATTAAACTAACCATGAACTGTCACTTTTTTTCTCTTAGTACCAGGAATCAAACTCAAGACCTCCAGCTTGTCAGGTAGGCACTGTGTCCTCTGAGCTATACACCTGGCCCCATTATGTTTTTCAAATTTGGAGATTGGCATGAATATCATTTAACATTAAAATTGCATTGGGTGTATCAACATCACAATCACCTTTGTAGGTGTAAGTCAGAACAGATAAACTATGTTATAACATTCCCAGCATCCTTTGTGTGGTGAGCTTACTCCCTAGAGGAAAACAATGTACCTCCAAATAACATCCACATAATGACTTTAATTGTGGCTAGAGGATACAGTGTGCAAAATTTTACAAGCAAATGATACATGGACACACAGAAACACAGAGGATAGGATGAAAATGAAAAAGAAATCCATAAAAGGAAAATAAAGCCAAAAACATTTTGACAAATCAGCTGCTGTGCTAAGCATGTATGCTGCCTTCATACATTCTCCCATAATTCTATGCAGAAGATGGACTTAGGCTTGTCAAATAGTCTTTTGATGTATATAAACTTCTCAGAAGCATGGATTTTGTTACAGCTTAGCATAACATCAAAAATCTGTTTAATAAGAAAATGTATATGGTAGAAAACTCTAGTGTTTATGATGCATTAAAGTAAGTTTTACAAACATTTTCATACTTATAGAAACACAAAATATTTAACAAATTTTATTCTCTGTATTATCTGTGTACCCAACTTTGAGAAGTAGCAAACTTGTCCATCTATCATTTCTAATGCCTATGTGTGTACATTTATCCGTCATAGAGGACGAGCTTATATTTTGCAGCCCACATTCACAGCGATCCTCCTGCTTTCTGCCTCCCTAGTGCAGGGATTACAGGCGCGTGTCACCACGCCCAGACTCCATCACTGGCTCAGCGCACCCAAGGGAGGGGCTGGCGCGGCATGTGGACATATATTCTGTCATATACATCTCCATTTTGCATTCTCTTCCTCCTCCTTACTATTGTGTCATCATTTTTTATTTCATGTATAAGAACATGTGATATTTGTCTTTTTGGTCTGGCTTATTTCTCTCAGCCTGATCTCAGATCCATCCATCCATTGTCCAGAAAATAAGATTTCATTCTTTCTAAATATCACTGAACAATACTCCACTATGTAATATGCTACGTTTTCTTTATCTCATTTGTTGATGTGCTGGTCCTATATCTTGGCTATCATGAACTATACCATAATAGACACAGGACTTCAGGTACACATATATATATCCACATATAACATATATCCACATAGTATTAAAAATACCAAAATATCTATCCATTTAAAATTGTCTAGTGACTTGCTAATTTATTGTTTTGAGTGTAAGCTTCACTTTGCCTTCATTCAATACTAATTATCAACTAAAAAACAAAATAGGAAAATCCTTAACGCAGAAAAAATATTCCAAAAGTTACAAAAATAACAAACTTCTTAATTATGCTTTTAGAAAATCAAATAAAGTCACACACAACCATATACAATTTCTGTATCCAAACTATAACCACACCTTAAAGTATGTATATTTGCATTTTATCTATCTTACTATAACATATGAAAGATCCTAGGTTTATTTAGTTTTCAAGATGATTCATCAGCTCAGAAAATGTTTATAACATTTTTTAAAATGCAGTGTAAACACTTCAGCCCAGAACCTTCTTTCTCTGCCTTTGAACCTTCTCTTTCATGTGCAATACCTGACAGTCTATTGAGAATAGCTGCAGAAAGCCCCAAAGATGGGTAAAACAGAATTTCTGACTCAGGAAATAAAGATCATCTGAACAGGATTCCCAAATGGCAATCCAGATCAATGGACAAGCTAGACCAGAAATTTACAGTGCCTATCCTACACAGCACCACACGAAGGCTGAATTTCATCGATGCTAACAACATTCCCAGTGGCAAAAAGAAAAAAAAAAAAAGAAGAGAGAAAAAAAATACAAAGACTGTAAATCCAGTAATGAGAAAGTACACTTTATTTTGACACTTTATTCTAGGTAAAATTAAATATTCTACTGCCTTTATTTAGAATCAGTGATATAGTAAATTTTGAAACTATAAAATTGTACTGAGTTGAAATTAATGCAGTTATGAAAAGTAGAATAATATTTTAAGATAATGATTATGCACAGATCTAATAATTATCTTCTTGACTATTAAGAGCCTGTGTATTGTATAACAACAAAAACAACTATTTGAGCTCCAAATTTTGTGAAGAAACACTCAGGCTAAAACTAGCACCAAAAATTAAGGACTCAAACCACAAAACAATTTACAGCACTTCACTGTCATGCTATGAATTCCTATGGAGTCAAACATACAGTAAAAATGGGAATTATTATAATACATCTACTGGGGCCCCTGTCAATATTTCAGTATGTTCTTACATAGTTATGCACTATCTCCTAAGGCAATTATTTCCCATATTTGGCAGAATTCCATTCTCAGTATGTATGCCTGAATGACTTGGACCTATTTGATTCTATTCTAACTACTGAGACAATATGAAATAAATCTCTTGTTCTACATTAGCTATTTTTTTTTAAGAAAACACTCTCTACTATCAAACCTACCCACATCTTCTTAACTCTAATCCAGTTTCTTCTTCCATTTTTTCCTAGGACATATGTTCCCAAGCTTTAGTTAAATTAAAAAATAATGTCCAGAACTAAATATAGCTCTACAAATTGACCTCTGCTTGAGGCAACAAACAGCCACACTGATCTAGCCACCAAGCTTTTGCAAGCCAACATCACATTTTCAGACTGTAGCCATATGCCCAATAAATAGCTTCACCTGGACTTCAGAGCATTTCTCTCATTCAAAAATGTCAAAAATAAAGTAGTCTGCTTCCTCCATATTATCTCAGTAACTGTGGGCTGCTATGACAGAGTGCCAAAAACTGAATAGCTTGTAAACCACAGTTTCTTTTCCACAGTTCTGGAGCCTGAGACTGCATGAGCCGGTTCAGGTGGGAGCCCTCTTCCTAGCTGTAGAGGCTGTCTTGTCCTTACAACCTAACCTGGCAGAAACCAGTGAGACAGAGCAGAGTTCTTTGTTGTAAAAGGACATACGCCATCCACAAGGACTAACCCTCACGACCTAAAGACCCACCTAAATCCCGGATTTCTAATCCTATCATATTGGTGGTTAAGAATTTAACATATGAATGACAGAGCAATGCAAATATTTACCCTGTACATCTATCCATCTGTTTTATCATGCTACAAATATGCTTCACCTCCTCACTTCGCTGTGTCAGAACACAGGTTAGTAATGTCGGGTAGTTGGCTGGCATCTTGCATTCCCTTTTCCTGTCATTCCACTGATAGTGAAATTCCATTAAATGTTGCATCCAATTTGAGAGGCTGGGCTTTAAGTAAAACCTGGAATTTAAATGCTTGCTATACTCACACAAGTTGTGTGGCCTCAGACAAGTGGAGAAGCTTCCCTTTGACCCTGTTTCCTCCTTTGTAAAACAGAAATGAAAATAATGTTCTGCACAGCACTTGCCTGGGAAGCACAAGGTCCTGAGTTCAATTCTCACAAACAATAAATTAATAAAGATTAACCATGTCATAGTCCATATTAAATTCAAAATACGTTAGCCATTATTATCATTATTGCTGAATCCTTAAAATGCCTCATAACGGTATCTTTTGTTTAGCCATTTTTGCTCCACATGCTTCATTCCCCTCGGTCACTGTCACAGCTTCAAGCCTGACACCTCTGTCTTATTTCTTGCCATATTTTTATGTCCTTAATTTTGATCAAACCTTCCCGTTTCCAATGAGTTGCTGGTTCCTTGGGATAAATTTCAATTGTTGAGCGTAGCGTACTGATCCCTCCATGACCTGGTGGATTTTGCCAACCACAGTTATCCCCTTCAATCTTCGAGCGTGTGAGAGCTGTTGCATTCATTTATGATTCCTGTTCCTCTCATATGTGATTGATTCACCCTGTCTGATGCTTTCTCTCTTTTTGTTTCACTAGTGGCCAAGATATTAAGATGCTGGTGCACCCACCTGCTTATCCTACTCCACGTATACCCACCTTCAAATAAAAAAAGCAAAACTGGATGAGATGCTTTAATGGAGGAATGTTTTCACAAGAATGCCTGTTTATCTGCGTTAGCAAAAACAAGTCATCCAAAATTGGTAGAAGCTTAGCAGTTCACACTTCAACTGGAAGTTTGTTAGACACTTAATTACTGGGTCCCACGTGGACAATTAGGAGTCTTAGGGTTGGGCTCATGCAGCTGCCTTGTGACAGCTCTCTGGGTGATGGCTTAGTATGCCAATGTCTGGAAATCTCTAGTGATGATTTTACCAATTGTACTCAAGACATCGTGGAGCCAAAAACAATTAATACAAATATAATTAGTAATCACATAGATTTTAAAATTCTGGAAAAATTGACCATGGTAAATGTAAATCATTCCTAAGTCATACGCAGGAAGACAGAATCTAAGTGCTCTTTAGATCTGCATGGTGTCACAAAGGCCAAAGTGTGACGGGCTTGCCCTCTGCCCAGGAGAGGCGATGAAAACATGAGGTAGCCAGCTGTGGGCGAGGTTTCAGGTCTCTGGGACGCTTCTCTGAAGGGGACTGTAGGACTCCCATTCCTCCTTCTCTTTTGCTTCAGAGCAAAAGTGGCTTTAGTGGCTTTCCTCAGCCATTTTTCCCCTGCTGCCAGGTCCTGACAGCATGAGAACCATCAGAGCATAGAGTGAGACCTCTAAACCAGCAGCCAAAATACAGTTTATCTCCTTATAATTGATTACATCGGGCATTTCAGTACTGAGAGCCGAACAGCGTGCTCAGCATGCTCAGTGTAAGACAGCCTCGCAGAAAGCATCACGCTGCCCTCCTGTCTTGTGGGCACCTGCTTCGTGGGCCTGGGGAGCAGGCACTGTACAATACACTGAGGCTTTTATCAGGCTGATTTCTGAAACGAAGCCAGAACATTTACTGGACTCCAGCAATGAGCAGAATTTTGTTAATGAATGCTATATTTTATGCCGCCCTGATAACTAGCCTAATAGGCTCCTTTGCAAAATAGTCTTTAATGGTCCAGGAAAATAAGCTCCTATGTGTATTTTTCACTCATGGGAGTTAAAAAATAAAATTATATTTAAAGAGTAATTCAGCTCTCTAATGAGGTCTTCTTGCTCCTCTGAAGATGACCGACCACTTCGCGAATCCCTGCTCTAAGGAGTCATCCCCTCCTCAACACTAACCTTTGTACAGGAGTGAAATTGCCTATAATAATGTAAGCTTCTGCTCTAGAAGCTTCCTCTCCTCTTACAACCCCTACTCAAAAGTACCTGTCCTCTCTCTACCTTATTCTAAGCATTCTGCGCAAACACCTATATCATGTGTAGGAATAATCTTTGCACTTCCTTATCTTCTGTATTGTGAACATAAGGTGGCCCAGGGGTCTCAGACTCTCTGCTCTCCAGAAAAATTAAATAGGGCGTAATCACAAATCTTAAAATTTAAGTCAACAAATATTATTCTGCCCCTTTAAATGAAGCCCAATCGATTAAAGCTTAAAGGCAACATGAACTGCCATTAAAATTACACATCTATAAAGAACTTTATATTCATCTCTATTAAATTTATTCCTGAGAGATTTTTATCTATTCCAGCCTGTCAAGTTCTTCAGAGAGCTTGGTCCTATCTAGGTTAAGTAAGGGACAGTCAAGAAAAGTCTGGGCTGATACATGACGGGTCATTTACCATAGCTGTCTGCTCTTCACTTTACCACATACTTTTCCATTCCCAGTAATTTCAAAAACGATTAATATTTCAAATTTGAAAATCATGCCCTAATGATGACAAATTTCACAGAGAATAAGAAATTATGCATAAGGACAGTAGGGCTTGCATAAATTTTCGGTTACTTCATTTATAATCTAGAATGAGGGTAGTTGCAATGAGAACTTCATAATCTTTTTTTTCATTCTTATTCATAAATGTTACAAAACATTCAGCCACTTGGAGAAAAAAATAGTAAATGGAAATATGGCAGCAAGCTCCAGTAGAAAAAGAATTGTGTTGGATATTTTAGACTGAATGTACGCTATCAAAATCCACCTGTTCAAATTCTATCGTCAGTGTGATAGTGTTAGGTAATGCAGCGTTAAGAAGTCAAGACTGTTTGTTTCCTCTGTTCTGCCCTCTACCTTGTAAATTTACAGAAAGACAGCAAGGTGCAGCCCAGGAGAGGGCCCACCCAGACCCCCGCAGGCAGGCACCTGATCCAGGTGGGAAATAAATTTCTGTTGCCTATAAGCCTCGCAGTCCACATATATTTGCTACAGTATCCTAAACTGAGATGCTTGGAACAAAGATTCTAGTCTCAATCTCAATTTGACAGTAGTTAGAATAACTTCGCAAGGCCTCAGATTTCCCAACTTTAAAGCAGAAGTTTAATGTCATGATGTTTACGATCTCTCTCCATGGTAAAAAGGAAAATACTTGTCACACAAAGTAAATATAAAAGTCAAATAAATTTAGGTAAAAGATGTACCTTCATAGAGCACTCGTGAATGTAATTCTGTAAACAAATACAGAAACAAAGATAAACCACCCAAAATAGAATCTACATTTAATAGATCAAATTAAAAACATTTGCCTTGAGCCTATAATATAGTTTTCACCAGGTAAATTTAGAAGAGATACATGGATGAAGGCTCTTTATTGGTGATATTTACTCTAGGCATATATCCTAAAAGTATTTTTAATCTTAATAAATAAAAATCATTCTTCCTTATGCAAGTATTTCCTAAAAAGATGCCTTAGGCCGGGACTTCAGATTAAAAGTAAAAAAAGCAGAAAGGCTTGAGTACTCCTAAGGACAGGAAGAACAAAGACCCATGACTTCAGTTCACTCTTTTGTGAAGATAACCATTCTCCAATATCCCTTACATTCTTTTAGAGAGAAAAAAATTCACTCAGGTCTTCAGAGAGCAAATTGGTCAGGCAATGGCCACGACTCATCCAGAAAGCTGACACTGACAAAAGATCCACAAGGTGCTGTAGATGGTTACAGAGTAAATCCTGAGGGGATTTGACTGACCATATCAAATGGCAAAAGTTACATTTTTAGATAATATAGGTCTTGTTTTAACTTTGTCTAAGCCATCCAGAAGAACAATGTGACCACAAGGTATAAAAGGCAAAGCTATATTAATATGCTGAATTGTAAAAGGCTCAAGTCAACAACTTCAGAGAATTGCCAGCTGTGCTGGTGAGTCACTGCTACTATGGACTCTTGGACTATATGGGTTATTTTGCTGAATTCAAGTACCTACAGTACTTGACTGGCATCAAGTATGAAAAGGTCCTTTAAAGACTTTTCCAAAGATAGCTTCTCTAACAGTAATGGAACATCCATCTCTGACAGGACAAAACAAACAAAAAACTATATATATATATATATGTATATATATATATATATATATATATGATAGGATAGATATACAGCTACTTTCTTTTAGTTCATTGAGAAGTTTTGAACTATTAGTGCTTAGACAAGATATCATGTCTGCATCTTGTACTATGAATACCACGAAGACAACAATATGTAATGTGTTAATTATTATAACTGGCCCACTAACCTATTTTGAAACTGTTTCATTGCTATTTTATCTTTGTTTCTCATTAAAATGAATGAAATTTTTTAATTCTTTTTTTTTTTTTTTGGCTGAAATGGGCATTGAACTCAGGCCCTTGCGCTTGCCAGGCAAGTACTTATTCTACTAAGCTATCTCCCCAGCCCCCTAAAAATTTTTAAAAAATAAAAATTCCTTACATTCCTTGTAATCACTGCTAGATTAATTCTCCATGTCATTATCCATGGGTTTTATGGTTTTCATCACATATATGCTTATGATGTTGAGCTTACTTTAACATCATATTTCCTCATCTAATCTTTCTTTTTTTTTTTTTTTTTTTGAAATTCCATAGTCTTTTTTTTAACCTTTGATTTAATTTTATTCCTGGAGCAGTGGATGCTATGCCATCTACCTACATGACCCCATTCCCCAAAGCCTCGTGTCCTCCCAGGTGGGACTTTGGAGTTGACAGGATCCTGCATTTGTGAACTGGAGTAGTTGACCAATGGATTTACAGCAGGGTGTGCTGCTGCTGGGAAGTGAAGCCTGGAGAAGCTCAGTGGAGCATCACTGTAATGTACATATTACCCATTTGGAATGTCATGAACTGCTTCTCCTCTGTGCTCCCCCTCTTCTTCTCTGGCCTTAGAAGTAGACTGCTATTGCCTGAAATGTCTACAAACAGTAAGACAAAACAAAGCTTTCCTCTAGTTTTCTGAGCAGTCAGAAAGTATCTATGATATATTTTGGCACCACAGAAGTGTGGATCATTGCTGTGCCTTTACTAGACCATGTGGTTCAGCTGCCTTTGGAAATGGCTTACAGCAATAATTTGGAAAGTTCTGGAGATGCTGGCTGAAGAAGCAGCCCAATAAATGCTTGAAGTTGAGATTGGTGGGACATTCTAGAGGGAGTTCAAAGATCAGAAGACTAACAGAAATGCAGACAGAAAAGACCAAGTTCAGGAAATTTTTCACATGGGAAGAACTACATTGGCAACTGAACCCTGTGTTTTATGCTCTAAGAAGGGATAGAAATATATATATATATATACATAGATACACAAGGATAGCTTAGGTAACTGTACTACTGATTTCTGCTAGTCTACTGAAAGGGAAATTAATGCTTAAATTTTTTTCTCTCACCTTTTAATTTTTTTATATTTTTGACCAATTTTGCATGCTTATATCTGGTAATCTGAATAATTAATTTGAAGACAGCAATATGCACTATAACAACCATTGTTGAATTCCTATCATTTTGTTTATTGCACAAAATTCTTCATTGTTTCTTTTTTTTCAGTATTTTTTACTCTCTTTAAAATAAAGAATGAAAATATATCAGCATTTTGCTTTTGTTCACAAACTTTGCAGAAAAATGAGATTAAGGGAGGTGGACTAGTAAATCTGGCAGCAGAAATTTAAAAGCAGTCTAGTATTGAGGTAGTGGCATGGCTACTATTAGAGGAATTGGGCTATATCTGTGTTGAAAAGCAAGAGGAGAGGACCCATCAGAAATATTTAAATAAATAAAGGCTGGGGAGATGGCTCAGTGGAATAAACGCTTCCCTGGCAAGCGCAAGGGCATGAGTTCAATCCCTGATTCTGCAAAAAAAAAAAAAAAAAAAAAGAAAGAAAGAAAGAAATATTTAAATAGTTCTGAGTTAAACTATAAAGGAAGCTAAAGTAAGGCTGTTGCACAAAAAGATGGAGTAGAGAAGAGTTTGGTTGCTGAAAACATAAGTATTAAAGAGCCAAGGGTCCAGGGAGGTAGCTCAGTGGCTTAAGCACCTGCCTGGCAAGCACAAGGACACAAGTTTGATCCCTGGTGCTACAAAATAAATAAACAAACAAACAAATAAATAAATAAACAAAATAAAAGATTAAAAAGCCAAATACTTTGGAAACAAACAATAGAAAAGATAGCCTATGAACATCCAAAGAACCTCTACCCTTCACAGCTTCAACATTGCAAAAGTGAAAGGTTTAGTTTTTTTGAGCAGAGAGTCCCAGGATTTAGGATCCAGAATGGCACTGGCCTATGGAGTTTGCTCTACAGGCTTAGTTTCCTAGCGCTCAGCAATTCATGCCTTTGGCCCCTACATCCAAGAAAAGACTCTGGCTACTTCTTCCTGCTGGCAGCTATTCCACATGGCACTGCATTTCAGATACACATAGAATGCCAGAGTTGTGGGTGCAGAGGACTTCCACACTGCTGCTAAAAGCCTGGAGTATAAGTGATTTGTCTCAGAAAGGGCAGTGAAGCTGTGAGTGTGGAGTCAAAGGTGCAGAGGTGACCATAGAAGGCCTAAAAATCCAGGAATGGTGATCACCTAAGAAAAGCTGCAAAAGCCGGGCGTGGTGGCTCATGCCTGTAATCCCAGCACTAGGGAGGCTGAGACAGGAGGATTGTTGTGAGTTCAAGACCAGCTTGAGCTACAAAGTGAGCTTAAGGCCATCTTGAACTGCATAGTGAGACCCTGTCTCAAAAAGACGTTAAAAAAAAAAAATAGTAAAATAAAAAAAAGCTGCAAAGAAGCCAGCAAAGCCAGCCCAAGAGGCCACCAGGGCCACAATACCAGCATCGCCATAGGAGTAGAGACATCAAGCCCTTAGGAGTTTAGATATGCCCAGATTGCTCTAGATCTTGGACATGGACTTAGAGGATTTAATATTTTCTCTGCTAGATCTCAGTCTTGCTTTAGTC
The DNA here is from genome assembly GCA_004027165.1 of Ctenomys sociabilis. Classification (NCBI taxonomy): domain Eukaryota; kingdom Metazoa; phylum Chordata; class Mammalia; order Rodentia; family Ctenomyidae; genus Ctenomys; species Ctenomys sociabilis. The sequence goes on along the minus strand of PVKA01005664.1, from coordinate 74,214 downwards.
CAATTGCTTTCTAGTCCCCTGCTTATACCTTTTGGAATGGTAATGTTTATTGTGGGCCTTTGTATATTAGGAATGTTTAGCTTCATTTTTATTTCCATAGGGGCCCACAGCTAAGACTTTGCTAAAAGTCTCAAAGAAGAATTTGGTTTTGAATTTTTCATCAAGGCTGAAACTAGTAGGACTTTGCAACTCTCAGAAATGGACTAAGTGAATTTTACATAAAGAGATGAACACGAAACTTTGGGATCCAGGGGTGAAATATTGTGGCTTATATTAAGATGCGCCACCAAAACCCTATGTATTCATGGGTAGGGCTTTAGGGATGATGGGTATATGATAGTGGATTACTACACTGATTGGTTTAGTGTAAGTCTATACGTGAAAGATGGACTTACTGAGAGGGAAGCCCATCCTGGGTGTGGGCTGCACAAACCAATAGGCTTGTAGACTGGAGAGAATAAAAAGGGAACAGAGAATTAACCCTTGCTGCTTCCTGCCAGGAACTGTTTCTCCTACCCATGCCCCACTGCTATGCTGCCCTGCCTTGGAACCACCCAACTATGGAAAGAACCTGCTACAAACTGTATTAAAATAAACCTTTCCTGGGTCAGTGAGATAGCTCAGTGGTCTAAAACACCTGCTTAGGCAAGCTTAGGTGGGTGCAGGAGACAGAGGTTCAATCCCTGGTACCATATGCCACAACAGCCCTGCTCTCAGGGTGGGTTGAGCTGGCCAAAAAAAAATTGGATTAAATTAAAAAAGAAACCTTTCTCCCCATATTCTTAGAGTGCTACATAACTTTTCCACAAATAAGAAAGCAACTGAAACAATGGTCTTCAATATTGTTATTCTCACTTACAGCTGTCATTTTAAAGGTCTTTATGTAACTATCACTTTGAATGCCTTAAATGTTTTGAGAACAAATTTCTAGTTTTAGTGATATTCAAATCTTGACCTTCTTTACCCCACCACTTTTTCATTTCATTTATTAGTTTTTCTGCCTTGTCTTTATTCTGCCCAGCATAATGCAAGTTTTAAAAAGGGCTACCTGTTTAAAAAGATGTAATTTATCAAGAAAAATATCAGTTTTCACCTCTGAAACTTGATCTCTTTTTGGCACTCTAATGCTCCAATGGATTCCTTAACCCAATCCTCTACAAAGAACCTTAGCAACTAATATAGTTTCCACAGACATCTGCAAGTGGAATGTGGATTTTCTCAGATAACGTCACTTGTTTACTTCTTACTATCCAGGCTTTACAGGAGCCATTGTGTGTATTTTTAAATTTTTAACCCAAAATATACAGAAAGACTTTGTGGAAAATACATACAGACTATAATGACAGAAAACAAGTATCTTTTTGTGAAACATCAGCAGAGCATGAAATTAAAGGGATTGCATTCGAAAAATTTATCTTAAATCTTAAATTCTTACTTGGAAAAAATTGGAGAATAACTAAATAGATTCATTCATTTATTCATATACTTATCCAATAAATCTTCATTTAATTCTTTACATATATTGGGCAACATTCTAGAGCTTGCAGGTTGGTTGAGGCAAGAAAGTAGGCAAAATTAATAAATGATTGTAATAAATACGTCCTTATATGCTTTCCCTAGGAGAAACAAGTTTTAGGAGAACTGACAGCAGAGAGGTTAGTAAAGACACCATGGGAAGTTGCATTTGAACTGAAAGGAGACAGATGAGCAGACCAGGAGTGTAAAAAGCTCAGTGGTCAACAAAGGCTCCCATGAGGGCTTTCAACAAGAAGAATGCTTTCACTGATGTCTTCAAAGAAAATGAAGACATGGGACTGGGAAGATGGCTCAGTAGAATAAGCACTTCCCTGGCAAGCACAAGAGTCTGAGTTCAATCCCCAGTTCCACCAAAAGAAAAAAAGAAAGAAAATGAAGACACACCAGTGTGTTGAAGAGCTGGGAAAGAAAAGGTGGGAGGCGAACCAGGCACTGAGAAACTCTGAAACCCATAGTTGGTTCATTCCCCCTAAGAGGAACAAAGAGTCACTGTACTTGGAAGGATGACAGGAAAAATAAGGGATTTACGGAATCATCTTGGCTGCTCTGGTAGAAAGCCTAATACAGAGATAGAAATGTGTCTGGGTCCAGGAAGAAGTGTATCACCCATTTAATGTATAGACATAAAGCACCCAGTACATGGTGCATTCTAGTAAGCACTGACCTAGTGCATGCGCACACACACACACACACACACACACACACACACACACACCACAAAAAAATGACAAAAAGTAAATTAAACAGGTAAACTCACATATCAGAAGTATGAACTGGGGAATATTTTCAGAAACTATTTCCAGAGAACAAACAAGAGCGGAGAATTCTTGAGTCCTACAGCTATACTAAATATGGTGAAAAATAAACCAATTGAAATAGTATGGGAAGTTAAACTGACATCTAGAATTCTACGATTTAAAAGAAATCAAACAAAGCAACTGTTACAGTTGTATTCTTTTCCATTTCACACAAAATTCTGTTCATTTTGAATTACTTAAAAGTAGAGGATCTATTCATTTTTCTTAATTTCACATTTTCCATTTCAGTTTTTTTTAAATCAGATTATCACTTTGTTTCAAGAAAACTAAAATTTTACAATGTTACAATCACTTCAGACACACCAGGGCCTGTCACTATTAGGTCATTCTTGGACTTGAAAGTTAAGAACTTTAGAGAAATGCAGTTACAAAATCACAATTTAACCTTGCTGAAGGAAAATAATATGTTATATTCCAACCAAGAAATTCATAGAAAAAAGGTATCCAATCCAGCAAGAGATCACAGAACACTGCTGGAAGCATTTATCTGTGGTAAAATGGAGAAGCTAGGGATTAAAAGCATAAAATTGAAATTGTTGTTTTACACCATTTACCTGAAGATGTGGCAATGAATAAAGTCAAATAGGTGACATGTAATAATAAAAGAAAGAATACTTAGCCCAGAGATCACAGAGTTGTGATTGTACAGTGTATCTTTGGGTTTTATAAAAATAGACATGCGATACATCAGAAAATCTATTGCTGAAACATAGTCACAGATGCAGTCTCTGGGCTGGGCAGATAGCTCTGTGGTCTAAGTACCTGCCTGGCAAGTGCAAGGACCCAGGTGTGATCCCTGGTATCACATGCCCTGCTGGCCCAGAACTTGTGCACGCTGAGCTGGCCACTGAATCTGGATGTGGTAGCACATGCCTATAATCCCAGCACTGAAGAGGCTGAGACAGGAGGATCACAAGGAGTCCAAACTGTGTAGTGAGACCCTGTACCAAAAAAAAAAAAAAGATACAATCGCATACCTCACTCACTGCATCAGGTATGAGGTATCTACCAATATGAGATATCACCTGTGGAATTTAGTCCAAAGGACTGACATACTGTTTCTTAAGGATTTCTACTCCTTTTCTATATGGGCATTCTAAAAGTAATTACATTTCTTTCTTCAGTTCATGTATTTAGTACAGGGGCTATAGAGTCTCACTACACAGATAGGACTCTTGTGATCCTCCTGTTTTCAGCCTCCCAAGTTCTGGGATTCAAGCTGTGATCCATCACATCCAGTCTCAACTGCCATCTCAGCACACCTGGAGTGGGGGCTGGCACAGCATGCTGGGGATCAAACCTCAGTCCTTGTGTCTGTCTAAGCAGGCACTTTAGTTCACGGAGCTATCTGGCCAACTCTAAAAGTCATTACATTTCTGCCAGAAAATCTCTAAATCAAACTGAGAGTTTAGCAATAGATTTCTATATCTTTCATTTTGGTAGACATCTTTCCTAAGTTTGAATCTACTTTGAATCATATGCTCTTTTATTTTAACTTTCCTTTCTACCTTGTCGTTATTTCACTGGTATGTTTCTAAATCCTTTATGGAATCACACGGGACAAATTCACACTGGTAGAGTATGGCACCACTGTCCGCTCAAGGTCCTTCTCTTAGCAATGACATGGACATTTGCAGCTTCTTCAGGGTTAGTCAAATTATGCACCTTGAAAGAAATCACTGAGCTTTTAATTGTCACCACTGTAAATGTATGAAAGTTGTTGCTACATATAACTAATGGACTTGGTTTAGAGTTTGGAAATTCTGTTTCCTTCCAATAATTTGATAGTGTTTTCCCATGGTCTTCCTGGAGGTGTGAGCACTCTACTGCCCATGTAACCTTTTATAGCTCCTGATATTTTTTCTCCATTCAATGAACTTTTTCAGGGCCTTGAACAATGTCAGCTACCTTCATAAAACACTCGATAACAATGTAAATGAAAACAGTTTTGTCCTCCAGTGTTCTTTCCAGGTTTCACAGAAGTTACTATCATAGTCTCATAATTCTTACTTTACTCATGATTTGTTCTTCCATAAACAAGCGACACCCCCAACCTATCGGATACAAGTAAGGCGCTGAATTTTTGTATTGTTTCCTTTGGAAGGCAACAAAAGTCTAATGAACTGAACGCATGCAGGTGTAATCTGTGTCCCTTCTGGCAACAGCAAGCTTGGACAGAGAGGCTGAAACTGAACCAGTCTGCACTGCAGCTTCCCCCAACTGTGTCCCCAGAAAGGAAGTTTTGGAGACTTCCCATAGGTGATTTTGTTTTGTTTTGTTTTGGCATGCATTTCACCAAACTCCACTAGAACCTCCTTATTTTTCTTCTCCTAAAAATGACCACCTGTCTCCTCAGTCTATGTGGAAGACAGTCTTACAATCAAAGAAGCAAGCAGTAAAATGAGAACGACCCCAGTCTTACTCTTACAGGCCTACACATGCACTGGTACTGGCAGCCTAACTACCTAGCCACAAATATGCACCACTATAGTACCAGACATTCGCATCTAAGATCACAGTGCAATTGGGTATTCAAAGTTAATTCAAAAGGCACCTTTACCAGAGTGGGCAACAGTTTTCCCCACTTTGTTATGCCTGACAAACATGATATTAGTGTCTTTGCACTTCAGCTCCTGTCTTCCTTCCCGGGGGCTCTGGAACAAATTCTGCAGTGGAGAAGTTAGCAGCAGTTCATCCAAACAGTTCCAAAGTTCTCTTTTAATCGGCACCTATTCCTCACTGATTGTGTGGTCTTGGGAGCAGCAAGCCTCCAACCACTCATCTCCTACAGTGAGCTGCTCCCCTAACGACAGGCTGCCAGATGACCCAGTGCTAAGTCCTGCAAAGCAGTGTCCAAGGCTGGCGCATGCACACTTGGTCACGATGTACATTTCCCTCACTTGGAGACTTGTTCTCCTGCCAGGCAATCAAAAGAAATCTCATTTCCACAATGAAAACTATGAGCAGTTATTACTAAATCCGGCTAGCATACAGTGTTCTGCAGACACCAAGTACTATAGCGACATTACCCAAGTGACTGCCATACTAGAGAGAAAACAAAAGGTAAGGGCCTACACCCAAATTCCTGTATCTTTTGTCTATTGCTATAAACAATGCTGAGTGGCTTGTAAGCCTTTTATTTTTCTTAATTTCTCACAATTCTCTGAGTTATCTGTGCACTTCTCCTGCTGATCTAGCAGGGACTCACTGGGAAGGCCGAAGGCCTGGAAGCAAAGCTCACCTGGGCCTGCTGGTGAGATTCTGCACACACCTTTCCTCTGTGAGGGGGTGGGCCAGGCTTCTTCATGTGGCTGACAGCAGCATCCCAAGAAGTAAGTGCCAAGTTGCAAGCAGTTACCAAGGCTCTACCTGCATCATATTCACTTTGATCTCACAGGCCAAAGCCACACACCTAGGTCCAAACCAGTGTCCCCAAGGGAGTGGATCACAAGCGTGCATCAGGGGAGGAAAAACACACTGCAGCCCCCCAGTGCAGCCACCACGGTGCTTCCTTCCAGGGCTATTACTTAGTTTTCTTAAAATTCTTCTAAAACTTGAATCATGTTCTTTAAAAAGTTTCTTTCCTATTTGGTCTATAGCTCATCTTTTAAGAGCTGAAGTATTTTTATGGGTGTTCTAAGTTCATACTCGTCCAACATATCAGTGAATGAATGCTTATGTAGGATTCAGAAGTATTTTAAAATTTAAAATGCACCATATGCCACAGCAAATGCTCACTACTAAATTCTTAAAGCTCTTATGGAAGGAATAAAAATTCCCTTGAACGTTAGTGCAAAAGCCTCTGAGTACATCCAGGCCAATGAGTTCCCTCACCAGGAAGAAAAGCATCGTCCCACTACGGCTGTCTTATGAGCAAGCCCTCAAGGTGCTAGCGCCATTATCAATAGGACCCAGGCTATGATCATGTTACAATAATACACTGAGTGTATCGTCACAAAAAATATCCAAAATGTCAAAGTCTTAAAATTAGGGAGAAAATATCTTCTGGTTCCTATACCAAATAATCTGATAAATGAGACAAGAAAATGCCTAAAAGTATAAAAATGCAATCTATAAAATAGTATGAACAAAATGGCAACCATTACTCAAAACGGCAAAGATGAGAGAAATACATATTTCATCTTATAAGTCATTACCATTTTTATGGTACTGTATGATAATTTAAAGGTGAGCTGAATATATGAAATAGTAATAAATGAACTTTCAAAGGCGTGGCTGTACCCCTTGTAATGAGCTCTCACATAGGCTTTTTGTTCTATTGCTTTTTTTAAAAAAAACCAAGGTCAATTCAAGTTTGTGAGTTCTTATAAAAATAAAAATGTTTTTAGAAGGTGAGTGCATGTGCCTTACGGGTAAGGTGCGTTTGTTTGGAATACAGTTAGTACTATGACTGTGTGAGCATGCATTGCCATTCAAATCTCCAAACATCCCTTCTGACTGCAATTTGATGCCAAAGGAGGTGTTCTGAGAATAGGTGGCAAAATGCTTCAGAGATTTTCCACCAGGGGAGACAAATGTGGAACTTTACTTATGCACTGAAGACTTTTTTTGTTGTTGTTAAATTAGGCCAACAGCAGAGTTATTTTTAGATTACTTGCTTTACTTTCTCTTCTTAATGGGCTGGTATACAAAATAGGACAGAAAATGTACCATATGCCACAGCAAATGCTCCAATCCTAAATTCTTAAAGTTCGCATGGAAATAAAAGAGATCTTTATCTTAAAATCTAACTTTTACTCAAAGTTAAGAATGTAAATGTTCTAACATTATATTTATCAATTAGCAAAACTACGTTTCAAATTCACATCATCATTTTGAGAGAAATAAGATGTATTAAAAGAGCTTAATTTAGAATGAATATATCTTTATAGTTATTTCTTAAAAGTCAATATATGAAATATGTAGTATTTTGAAGACTACAGTGACAAATAGTTCTAGGTTTCCTAAAGGTATAAATTTTAGATAACTCATCTGCTTGCTTTTGCAGGAAATAAATATAAAATCCCTTCAAGTATTCTCATTTTGTATAGAGATAAACTTTCAAAGGCTTCCTTTTTATTTCAAGGAATAAAATGATCTAATGATCATTTGATGATCTCTGATCTAATGATCTGTCATTTTATAAATGAAGTGTAATACTGATTTAGAGTATTAGATTAAATTATGAAAATCAAACAGAATACATGAGGTTAAAAAACCTCTGTGCGAATATTGTAACTTATCTTGGAATAAAATAGTATGCTGATTTAAAAACACAAAAGTGTGTTTAATTTAGATCAACAAATTTAGCAAATATTAACATACAGCAAAACAAACAAGCAAAACTACTCTACACTCTGTGATGCCCTGCTTTTACTGAAGCAAAAACAAAAACAATTACAAGACAAAAATAAAACCTGACAACTCTACTGTCGGAGCCCACGGGGTAGCCTACTGCAATTAGGATGAAGAATATAAAAGCACTTCTTCCTTTACAAAACAAAAAGAAGAGAAAAAAAATAGAAAGTTTTGACATTCTCTTCTACCAAATTATAGTTTTGTGCTAAGTACCTAGGTCTATTTATTCCCATGTAAATAAAGTAAACAATCACTAAAACTTGTTTGAATTTATGTCACCTAGACTTAAGAGATTAAAAGTTTTAAGTGAAATATTTTTAATATAGGAATTTAGGCAAATAGAAATTAATTTAAAAAAAAGAAATTAATTTTTGAAAAGGTTGGCATGTAGAGAAGTTACAATCTGTCAACAAAACAAATTTAACATGTATCCTCAGGAGATAAAATATGATATAAAACTAGGAAATTAAGAATATTTTGATTATTCACATTAATTGTACTAATAAAATTTTGTGTTCAGGGTTACATTAAGCATATGTTCTAAATCTTACATTGAAAAGTGCACTAAAATAATGCTTACTTTGATTCAATCTCAATCACATTTATTCTAAGATACATCTTTTAAGAATAAGTAAGTCTGATAGTGTTAAGAGCAATATTCCGGTTGATTCTTCAGCCAAATTCAAAAGCGATCTTCTAAACTTTAAAGAAAGTATAGTCACCTTGCCTAGAAACTGTTCACAAAGCCAAACACTGAAAACACATATCCTGCTTTTAGAGGAAAGCAGGAGAAGGTCGAGGAGAAGGACTCGGAGTTCAGAACTTCACCATGCTTCCCAGCCCAGCCAGGCTTAGCGTAGATCTACAAGTTCATGTCTGTATTTTAATTAAACAACACTTTATAAGGTCAAGTTAATTAATTCTAGTGACACCAACTCTAAAAAATGACAAACAAAAAAGAAGCTATGTCATCCAAGAACTGTAAACATTACGGTGCTGAACATGTATTGAAAATTCAACCTTCCTCACACTTAGAATTAGTTCTATTCAAGTAAATGTGGCAACTCTACATTGAAAACATTATAAATGAAAAAAAAAAAAAGAAACACATTACCATTCTTATTAGGTCAATTGACTGTGGCTAATCAGTTTAGTTTTATGTTTATGTTTCTCTAGGTGGTAAATTCATACTTAAATTGCTGAACACTTACCCTCACTGTCTATTTACTTTATGCTAGTTTTACTAAGGCTGACCTCTAAGTCTGAACAATGGAATCCTGATCTTCTGCATTGTATGAACAGATAATTGTAAAACTGGACTATGCAGATCCTAAGTAAAACTATTACAGAAGTTGAATATTGGATTTAATATATTCATTATTCCAAATCAAAAGAAAGGCCTTCCCATGACACATTATTGTATAAGAATAGTTACTACCCACACACAGTAACCACTTTTTAAACATGTGATTTTTATTATAGGATCACTAACATATGCTCCCAACACCAGCAAACTGAAGAATATGTATTACTTGCCAAACCTTTCTTTCACTGAGCACATATCTTCCCAGTAAATAATCATTTCCAGACAAATGGAAAAGAGATCTCTGTGCTTCTTTAACTAAACTATCCTATGTGTATAACTGAAGAAGAGGGAAGAAACATAAATGTAAAAGTGGTTTTAAGATGCTTTCCCTTCGATTTTCCTTTACCTGAAAGTCTTTCTCAAAGTCTCTGAGGAATCCATGTGGAATGGCAGTGAATACTTCACATAGAACAGTGTGCTAAGGAACAGTGCCGACATTCTCTGTAGAGCTGACTTCAGAGAACAAAATGGCCTGCGCCATTAGACACAAGGTAAAGGATTCCAATTTTAATGGAAATTGTCAATTAATTGAGCTTTATTTCTAAAATACAGGAAATTATTCCATGATGTGGCCAGGAAAAAATGGTCTGCTACATTTAAAATATATCCTAGTTCAGAGAAAAATTCCAAATATATATATTTACAGAAAATAAATATAAAAGAAGTCTTTAGAACAGTAATATTCACTGCAAAAGAAATGACCTAAGATATGGTCTTAAAGGACGAAGTCATAGGTGTCAAAATGGTATCTAGAATGGAAGATTCTAAAATTTATTATATAAAACTGTTTATAAAATGTATTTTTCCTAAAAAATGTGATTTCCTTGTAATCATTACCTTCAATCTGTAAATTTCATACTTAAAAACAAATCAACATCTAAGGCATCTGAAAAACTTTTAAATGTAGCAAAACTGAGACAATCTTAAAATAGGGCAACATTTAGTTTTGCCACATCTAATAGCTTCAGAGAACTTCATGAATAAACAATTGTAACTTCACTTGCGAATACCACAAACAAAATTCAAAATTAATTTTGAAGTTTCAGATTTCAAGCTTTCTAAGGGTATACTGCTTCAGACAGAGTCAACATTTGACTTCTTAGCATATCCACAAAGTCAGATTTTCCTTTAAAGAAAATGCCTGTATTAGTTGTTTGTAACCTAAATGTCTCACCAAATGGGGTGGAAAAAAAATGATACACTTCTGGGAAATTACATATTTCTCTTTTTTTCAGCAGCACAGAATTAAGAGGGCTGGATAGGAGGATGCTCCCTTAGCAAAATAGGCCAGTGTACCCTAAAGACTCATGCTCTTATTTTTAAGATTAAAAATATACCAAACATGCAACAAAACAATAAAAACATTATGACAGATAATGGAAGAAGTTAGGAAAAAGGAGAATCCTAAGATCCTAACTGAATTAAAAGCATTTATTGTGAGTAACTATGTTAGATGTTTACAAATACTATTTTGATTCATATATAAGTACTATAATGTAGGTATTTTCATCCTTATTCTACACTTGAAAAAAATTAGGTTCCAAAATTAAGAAAAGTACCCCAAGTTATGGCTGGGCATAGAATTTGTTTTCCATTCGTCTGTTGCTAAGCTTCTCTTCCTGTTGTCACAGCCACATCTCCACTACCCAATTGTTGTCCTTGCATGGATCATTGCTGAAAAGACTATAGAAGAAATGAAAGACATTATCTCTGCCCTCCAGCAAGTTAATATGTAAGGGGCATCCTTAAGATTCAAATGCTGGTTCAGGAAAAGCAGTCAGATAAACTACAAAGGAAGAAGCACTAACTATGAAAAATAAGTAACTCACTTGGTCTTTGTTACTTACCTGTCCATATAACCTTGGACAGAAAACAGTTTACCTTATTTTTCATTTTCAGAGAGTATATAGTATGTCTGCTTTAATTTAGATAATTTTAGTCCAAAGATCCAATTAAAAACATAAGAACCTTCCTAGTTGTAAATATTTTGCAAACATGAAGTGTTAATGTTTATATTCATGTGCCTACAGTCAGGTCATTACACAACTTTAGGTAGATACATGAATTCAGCAAGAAAAACAGTAGCTGACTCACCTCTGTTTCCCTTTCTTTAAAATTTTATCCTGTCTTGGTTGGTTCAGAAAAGGAGCATTCTACGAGGAAGGCACTAACCAACTGGCTTTTCCTCCTTGCACTACCCCTGGATTCTAGGAGACTGTTTTTGTCAAACCAATCCAAACAGCTTACCCACTGCTGCCAGACGTCCAGGCTGCCAGTCTAATTCCTAATTCTTTTAATTTTTTTTTTTCCTTTGTTTCTTTTTTTTTTTGGTATTTTAGGGAAGGGTCTACAGGGTGTTCAGGGTCTCACTACTAGATTGGACTTGTAGTGATTCACCCATTTACAGCCTCCCAAGAGCTGGGATTACAAGCACGCACCACCATGCTCAGTCTCAATTGCTAAGTGGTGCCCCGGGGGCAGGGCCAGCACAGTAGGCCAGGGATCAAATCCCTGGCCCCTGTGCCTGCTTGCAGGTACTTTAATCCGGTAAGATATTTGGCCAGCCCTTTTATTCTTTTCCTTTTGTCCAAAATTGTTCACCGTCTATTTATAAAATTAGGACTCTGTGCTGAAGTGCCCATCACCAAACCCAAAGCCACACCGCAGCTTCTCATTCCTCCTCAGAGAAGAATGTCAGATGATCCACTTCCCAGGTGATGTTGGGGGTACAATGTTTGCGAGGTAAGTGAAGTAGCATCAGGCTGTTGGCAGGAGGCCCAGGAAGTATGTCACCTCTACAACAAGCATGTAAAATAAACAATCTGCCTTTCCCTGTCTTACGCACCACTATTACAGTACTTTTCTACGTATGGTGTCACTAACCAATCAGCATTTGGAATATTCTTCTTCTAAGGAAAAAAAAAAGTACTCCCAGTTCTGAGAAGCACAGAATGAAAAACAAAACAACTTTGGAAAAGGAATGGACTTCAAATATCTTTAAAAATGACTTTGGGAACCTCTGCAGAAGACTCACCAGTCTCCCTTTTATTTTCTGCAAGTTTAAGCTAATCATATGATATTGGTAATATATAAAGTAAGCTTAATAAACACCAAAAAGTCCACCAACTTTATAACTTTAACTGAACTGCTACAATGTAGAGAAATCCTGCACAAATAAACACAGATGAAGAAAATTCCAGGTTTTAAACTCATCCTCCATCATGGCAGATAGCTCAGTAGAATAAGTATTTGTTTGGCAAGTGCAAGGACCTGAGTTCTTTTTTGGTTCCACCAAAAAAGAAAGAAAGAGAGAGAGAGAGACAGAGAGAGAGAGAGAGAGAGAGAGAGACAGAGAGAGAGAGAGAGAGAGAAAGAGAGAAAGAGAGAAAGAGAGAAAGAAAGAAAGAAAGAAAGAAAGAAAGAAAGAAAGAAAGAAAGAAAGAAAGAAAGAAAGAAAGAGAGAAAGAGAGAAAGAAAGAAAAAAACCTCATCCTCCACACAGCTTTGCCTCCCTCAGTGTCTCCATTCCCTGGTCTGTGTCTTATTTTAAAGAAATCTAATAGCATTCTCTCCTTCACAAAATTTGTTTCCTGTATGTGAAATTATACTTCTCTCTACCTTTAAGATTGAGAATACAAGGGCCGACCAAATAGCTCAGTGGATTAAAGCACCAAGGTTTCATCCCAGGGCCTGTCCTGCCAGCTCTGCTCCCAGGGTGCACTAAGATGGTGATTGACACTGGGTGTGGTGGAGCATGCCTATAATCCTAGCTCTTGGGAGGCTGTAAATAGGTGGATCACTGCAAGTCTGATCTAGTAGGGAGACCCTAAACACCCTGTAGACCCTTCCCTAAAACGGAAAAAAAAAAAAAAAAAAAAGATTAGTAATAGAAGGGCTGGAGAGATAGCTCAGAGGCATGCGTGCGTGCCTGGCAACAGCAAGGTCCCTAGTTCAATCCCCTGTACTCCATGCTAGCAAGAACCCTAGTTTGATCCCCTGCACCACATGCTGTGCCAGCCCTGTGCACTGTGCCTGACCCCAAATCAAGCATAGGGGCACATGCCTGTAATCCCAGCAATCAGGCGTTTGGGGCAGGAGGATCCTTGCAAGTTGGAGACCAGCCTGGTGGCTCCGAAAAGTAAGCACAATGCCAGGCCAGTCCAACCTGCATGGTGAGAACCAGTCTTAAATTAATTAATTAATTAATTAATTAAGAATCAAGCCTAAAACCTAGAATAAACAAGTCAGAAAAGTAAAAGTATTACCATGAATTTTTCATCTATTTAAATTGTACTCAGGCTATGTTCTTACCAGCATCCTCTGCAGCACCTAGTGAACTTACTACACCAAACAAACTATTATTATTTGAGTAATTTTTATTTCATAGCAAAAGTTGGTCCTTCAATAAATACCATATTATGTTTGCTTGAAGTATGTGGTTTCATGACAGAATGCAACTAATGCATGTCAAAAGCACATGAAAATTAAAATTTTACCACTACAAGTTGAAATTTAAATGAAGAACTAATTAAAATGACTGTGTTCTTACGGGAAAATTGTGATAAAAGAAAGAACCGTATAGCTCTTTATTTATGGAAATAAAGGCTACAAAATGTACATATAAATAGTAATTCAATGAAATTGCCCTTCAATTTGAATCACAAATCCTATCCTACTGTATTTTTACCTCTAGCAGCATTTCTTCATTCTCTATCAATATTTTGAGAGGAAGGGGGGAGAGTGAACTTCACTCAGCAGAAGACCACAACAGTTCATCAGCCACGAGGACACCAGCAGCTCACATACCCGATCGCATAAGAATTTGTGGACTCTTCATTCTTTGGTTACACACATACTGTAAATAACATAACAGACCGCAACTTTGTCTGTGTTTTCTCATACAGTCAGACCCTGACTCATAAGGCTTTCATATCTTGTTGTCTTCATTCTTAAAAAGATTAGCCTGTATTTTTTCATAAATGCTGTATTTTAAAAATCCTCTCCTGAGTTTGGGCATGGTGGTGCCTGCCTGTAATCCCTGTGCTGAGAGGCTTAGAAACAGGAGGTTCACTACAAGTCTGAGCTGTGAGACCCTGCACAAAATTAAATAAATAAATAAATATCCTCTCCTGAAAGCCATTCAGACACATCTTTGGTAAAGTACCATGAACAGATTTTATTTTCATTCAACACAATGACGAACACTTAGACCAATGAATCAAAACATCTCAAAACTCGAGAAAAAAAAATTTGTAAGGTTAGAGAGATAGCTCGTCATCCCAGGCATCTGCCTAGTAAGCTTAAATATCCAGGTGAGATCTCTGGCAACAGGGCATGGTGGCACATGCATATAATCCCAGAGTGAGGCAGGCTAAGACAGGAGAATCACTATGAATCCAAGCTGCGTAGTGAGGCCCTGTACCAAATAAACAAAATTGAAACACACACACACACACACACACACACACACACAATGTATTTGTGAACCAAGGTACTTCACAAAATATTGCAATTTTAGGTGATAGAATTGTGTGTTCTAGATCTTAGAGTGACACAAAGAGTAGAGCTCACAATTTTATTTATTTATTTATTTATATTTTTACTTTTTGGCTGAATCAGGGATTGAACTCAGGCCCCTGTGCTTGCCAGGGAAGCACTTATTCTACTCAGCTCCCCAGCTCCAAGCACACAATTTTAGAACAAAGAAAACTCAAAATAAGTTCAAACTAGGAGGAATGGTGGATAGGTGTTATGGGGTAGTTGAAAATCAAATCACAACAGTTACTTATTTCAGATGATAGATCACAGCTAAAAAGGAAAGGAGGGAAGGAAGGAAGGTAGGAAGGAAGGAAAGAAGGAAGGAAGGAAGGAAGGAAGGAAGGAAGGAGGCAAAGAAGAAAGGAGAGAGAGAGAAAAGGGGAAAAGGTTACAGAAATTCCAAGATAGAAAAAATAATGTTCAATTTAGAACTTTTCATAGCATAAACTGACAAGCGACATTTCTAGATAAAGTTGCCTATCAAAAAGAACAAGATGTCATGACCAGCCACAGAGCTCAGCAGATTAAAGAGCCTGCTTAGGCAGTCCCAGGGACTGAGGTTTGAGGCCTGGCCTGCCATGCGGCGATTGGGACTGGGCGTGGGGATGCTGGCCTGTAATCTTAGATCTTGGGAGGCTGAAAACAGGAGGTTCACTATGAGTATGGTCTGTGTAATGAGTCAGTATACACCCTTTGCTAAATACATTAAAAAAAAAAAAAGAGTAAGATGTATTCTAAAGAGAAAGAGGAGAAGGAGGAAGACAAAGAGGAGGAGGGGCTGGGAGAGGAGACAGAGAATCCAAAAGTCTACTCTGTGTACTGTGGATTTGCTCAGTGGAAGGAAAAAAAAAAAAAAAAAAAAAAAATCAAGAAAAACAAGTTCTGTATTTCTCACTCAGTTTTTTCTTCTTTCCCATCTCCTCCAGCTAACATTGTGTAATCTCCAAAATTACACCAAAAATAACAGAAACATTCCCCTAGACAGACTCCAGGAGTTTGGTTTTGTTTTCTCAAAAAAACATAAATAAAGAAATGCCACAATACATTTAAAAAAAAAATCTAAAGGTAAAAAAAAAAAAACAAACAAAGAGCCACACTTGATAAATACAATATGAAATCCTTCTAACTTAAAGGGACTGAGCCGTTCCAGCGCATGCTGTGAGCAGCTCACGCATGCGCGCCTCCAGCCAGCGGTTCCACTCTTTTCCCTGGCCCCAGCTCAGCTGTCCTCCTCCAGTCTGACTTAGCAGCGAATGTGCGCAAAGCTCGGGTCTGCATCAAACCTGTAGCTCTACCTTAGTTGCCTCTGTGAGTTACAATGTTTTCATGACATTTCCACCTATCGGAAGACATTTGCAACATTTTCTTTTATTCCAAACACTGATAAAATAATGTAAATGTTCTTCTTCATTCATTAGGTAGTCTTGTAGCGATCAAGCAGGTTGTTGTACTTGATTATCCAGCTTTACACTGCAACACTAATCATGTCAAAGTTAGGCACCTAACAAAATAAGTATTGACTTAGTAATAATCTCTTCTCTCTGAAGACTTCCTGAGAACTACCACTTCAGACTTAATTGCAATAGGAAAAGAATAACTATTTCACGAAATAAATTAGGACAGAGCTCTTAGAAGTCCATGTCAATTCTAAGCTTTTAATTCCAAACAAGGAAATAAAATGTGGCACAGATTTTTAAAACAGAAAATAAAAATATATCCATGATTATATAGATGATAAATGTTACAAAATACAGTCCATGGGTTAAAACTGACTCATCACCTGATTTTAAATGGTTTGAGGTAAGAATCACTCCAACATTTTAAATGTTGCATAAAGTCAAGACGAAATAATACTTTATGAAATGTGAAAATTACATACATATATGAAATACAAACTTAAGTGTGCAAGGCCTCACTTACTCAGGTACCATCTATAGTTAACTTTATAGCATGTTAGTGATGAATAGTTTTTCCACAATATAGATCAACAGACTATATAATATTTACTAGTCTTTTGTTTTATATATAGATGCAATGATTCTTCCGTCTCAGTCGCTCCCATGCTGGGATTTCAGGGTGTGCCACCATGCCTGGGGTTCCAGAGCAGGCATAGTATGTGATACCATAGATCAAACTCAGGACCTTGCACTTGCTAGGTAGATGCATAGACCATTAAGATATTTTCCCAACTCTTTACTAGCCTTTTACCGATCATTTATTTTGCCAAATCCTGTGATAGGATTTGGATTTGAACTCTAAAATCAAAAGTGGTTTGACATACAAAATAGGTTAAAAGTATAAATTGTTAAAATGAAGCTATGATTACATAGCACTAATAAAAATTCAATAAAAATGAGAAAATATCCAAAGAAATATGAGTTACGCAGTGACACTAATATCATACAAATAGCACTGAAGTATGGCTCAAAGCTCATAAATGCTCAGCATGTTCTGAAGCAAATAAAAATGTTTATGGACACCTGAAGACATTATTTAGGTACAGGAACAATAGGGAAGAGAAAAGTTCCCAAGCTGGTGACCGTCGTGCATCATCATCAGGTAACTGCGATAAAGAACCTATTAAAACACTGATATCTTTGTCTTTTCTTCCAGAAAGAAAAAAATGTTAAAACTGAAATGAAATATAAGATATGGTTAATTTTAAAAATGAAACATCAATAGTAAGAGGACAAGTCATTTTAAAGAAGTCCAGTTATACAAGACAACTTCGGTCTTTTTAAAAATAAGCAAGCTTTAATCATTACAATGGGGCCATAGTCAATGATATCAGAAGAGTTACAAACAAGAAGCAACATGGAAAAAGGCGCAGGCTCTTTCTTTAGATTAAAAATATTCCAGAATACAAAGGTTGGTGAGCTTGGTATAATCCCTTAGCAAAATTCTACAGCAGGTTATTAAGAAGATGGTTTACTTTTAAAAGCTGCTGCAGATTTCTACAAAAATAATCTATGCCAACTAGTTTTCTTTCCTCACATTGTTATTAAACAACTGGAACAGAGAAATGCTTTAGTTACACAGTCTGTGAACCAATGGACAACGTAAAGCATGGAGAGCAATTCTTGTGTCTGCTTTGTAGTTAGGTTACTTTCTATCTGCTCACCTTTAGAAGATTTCTTAGCATCTTGGGTGAGTATCTTACTCCATTTCTGCATGTTCTAGAAGCAGAGGCACTGGCAGAACTTGTTCCTTATTTTTCATGGCTGTTTGAGCAGAAAGCCTTGGTATACAGAGGCTTTCAGTCCATTATTAAAGAGGAGGGTTCCTACACTTGAGTTTCCTCATCGGTGATGGACTCTGAGAATACAGTGTCCACAGGAGGCGCTTGGCAGACCCTGGTGGACGTGGTTGACAAGTGCCAAGGCACAGGTGAAGCTTATGGAGCTTGCTGTACAGTGGATAAAAATATCCTTGCTCCTGACCTCAGAGTCTTGTTCCTTTGACAAGTATTAGCAAAGTGGTGGCCAGCTAGTTCCCTAGCTTGCAAGTCCCATAAAATCTCAATCCTTTTATAGTTTTTGATATACTGTGACACAGAGGATTAAAGTGCTTGTAAGCAGGCTCAGGGACTGGGTTCAATCCCTGAGCCTGCCAAGCAGGCCCTGCACTCCAGGGCATGCTAAGATGGCAACTGAGGGGCCAGGGAGATGGCTCAGTGGAATAAGTGCTTCCCTGGCAAGCAAGCACAAGGCCTGAGTTCAGTCCCCAGTTCTGAAAAAAAAAAAAAAAAAAAAAAAAAAGAGCACAATTGGGGCTGGGCCTAATGGTGCATGCCTGGAATCCCAGCTCTTCAGAGGTTGTAAACAGGAGGATCACTATGAGTCCAAACCAGTAGTGAGACCCTGAACACCCTGTAGACCCTTTCCTAAAACAGTAGAAAAAATATATATATATATATACTGTGACTTAGCTTTGTCATTTGAAAAATGGAGATAATACCCTCCCTATGAAGTGATTAGAACCACATATAAAGTGTATACAAAAGTATCTAATTAAGTAAACTTTGTAATGAATGTTAACTGTTATTTTAATATAGTTGTTATTAATTTCAAATTTATATTGCCTGCTAAACATTCACACCCATGTGTAAAGAGAGTCTAGCTTCAGCAGTGGAAAATGCTCTACTCCTAGCCATGTTCTGCTCACTATGTTCAAAAATGATTAAATACTATATAAATTTATTAGTAGAAATTATAGGTAACACAACTGCTAAGATAAAAGAATTAGAATTTCTTTAAAAAACTTCACGTTGAACTGAACTTAAAAAAAAACTTTAACCAAAATGCATCTTATTTAAAAAATAAACTCATATTATATATTAGTTACAATTTGCATAAAAATGAATTCTAGTTCTATTTACTACATAGTATATCCAAAAAGATACTTCACTATCACATATTAAGCAGGCTGCATTTATGGGGTAGTTAGTGCTCAACTCTGACTACATTTGAAAAGGAAATTTCAACTAACACAATTTTTTTTGAAAATACAAATTACTGGGCCTGCCAAAAAGCTCAGCGGATTAAAGCATCTGCAAGCAGGCACAGGGGCCAGGGCTTCAATATCTGGGCCTGCCACGCCAGCCCTAGTCCCAGGGTGTGCTGAAAAGGTAGTTGAGACTGGGCATGGTGGGGCACACCTGTAATCCCAACACATGGGAGGCTGTAAACAGGCAGATCACTAGGAGTCCAATCTAGTAATGAGACCCTAAACACCCTGTAGACCCTTTCTTAAAATGCAAAAAAGAAATACAGATTATTTTAACTACATACAAAACAATTGAGAAACTTTAGACTAATATAGAAAAAAATTGCCGAGAATCATAATAGCACATACCTGAGAGACTGAAATACTATATGTAAAATAAGACATGAAGCTAAAAATAACAGCTAATTGATTTCAATTCAAAGTAACAAAAATCTAGCTAGCAATTAAATATTTTTTCAATATTGAATTTTATTTATTTATTATTATTATTATTTTTTTTTTTTTGCAGAACCGGGGATTGAACTCAGGCCCTTGGGCTTGCCAGGATAGCACTTAGTCCACTGAGCCATCTCCCTGGCCCCATGACTATTGAATTTTAAAATAAGTCTCTCATTCCTGGAAGTTATCACAAGTCACTAGCCAGGACTAGGAGCCTCCCTCCCTCCACCACACTCAGGTGTCTTGACACTATTTGTCTCTACAAAAGCAAATGCAGGTCACTTCTCCAGGCCTGTCATCTATTTTCATTTTTCTCCATCATTTCTGACTTCAGCTTAGTCCACTGAAACTCACAATTTGTTAACTGCCCATCTGATGTTTTCTGTTTACCTCTTCAGTTCTTTCCTCTTCGTATACACTACAGATCACAGGCCAGTTGACAGATACTCCCGGATAATAACCCCAAACTCCACCTCCCATCTGGTTTGAGAGGTGGGGATTTGAGCATTCATTTTACAATCTTGAAGATTCCTTTCAATTTTAGAAATATTCTCAGTTATTTTGCTGTTCACAGAAACTGGTGATATCTAGCAATATTTATTTATTTATTTAATGTATCTGGTACAGGGTCTCACTATGCAGCCCAGACTCATAGTGGTCTTCCTGGTTTCAGCCTCCCCAGAACTGGGATTTCAGGCATGTGCCACCATGCCTAATCCTTGTGGCCAGCACAGCCTGTGGTGCCAGGGATTGAACTCAGGTCCCTCCACTTGCCTAAGCAGGTGTTTAGTCCACTGAGCTATCTCGCCTTGCTGTCCAGATATCTATTGATTGAGGAATGAATAATGTAAGTAATAGTGTGGCTTTTCTCTTCTATTAGAGTCAGTGAGTTACCTGAATAGGTTTTACATCTTTCAAACAGTCAGAAAGATGACAGAAACTCCAAAGGTATAGACAATAAGAGTGAAGGGGGGGCATAAGGAGGGAGGAAGAAAGGGGGGAGAGAGAGAGAGCTGTAAAGAACTATGGTAAAGCCTTCAATATTCTTTCCTAGCAAGCACTGATAAAACTCTCTTTTTATAATTCAAAACACTGTTTACAAACCCAAATAAAACTATATGCTATCTAAAACTGCATTTGGATGAAAGCTGGGAAAATTCTAAACTAGGAAATTATAAGAAGAAGAATCAGTTTCATTCTTGGAGAGCTAAAAATTATAAACAGTCAAGATGAAACTCAACTATATTAGCGTACATGAAAACTGCTAACTCAAAAACCACCTAACATATGATTCCATTAATATAAGAAACTTTCAAAGAGAAAACTGCAGAGCCAGAAAACAGCAAATCCAGATGAGAGACCACAAGACAGGGGCAAGGGATGTGCAGAGATACATGGCAGAATTCTGAAGATGAAGACGTGTCTGTATTTTATTGGTGATGGCGATTCAATAACTGTATTTTCTCAAAATATAAAGAATTCATCATAAAAAGGGGGGAACTGTATGTAAACAATCTGTCATTTAAAAATGCAAGAAAATTAAACAATTTTATAAATAGGAGTAAAAAGTAGCTTGTGTCACTGATAAAGTATACAAGAGTGAATATTTTGAGAGCCTGTAATCAAAACTATCCCTACAATAAAGTAACCAATGTAAAATCTTAGTCTTAAATGAAATGGAAAATATAATAATCAACCTGCTCTTTGGGAATTAATCAAGTATTATTTTACTGTTGCAGGAATAGTCAACAAATAAAAATAAAATGTTTCTTTCACCTTCTATTTTTAAGTCTTCTTTAAAAATATGATTCAATTAATAAAGAATAAACTAACATTTTTATGATTCCTGTATTTTACATTTTGTTACTTTAATATTGTGTTTGAAATTAAAATTTGCTCATTGAAAACCAAGTTGTTTCCAAAAGTGAAAGAAAACTTATAATAGTGATATTCTTTAACACAGTATGAAAGAGCATGTTTTTAATCATATGTCAGAATTTGGCATTTTCAGCTAATGATACGCTTTCAAGACATAATTAGAAGGGTATCAAAGAGAACAGAGACATAAAATCTACACCAATTAGAAACAACAAATTACATCGTCTTTTTCTTGTCTGTAGAAAACTCAGAGCCCACAGACATGTAGGACTGGGAATAGCTTGGCTTCATCGAAAAGCACATAGGAGGAAAGTCTGAAGCGATAAGAGCACAACGAAAGGCAGAGTTTTCTGAAAGTAAACTGAATAAACTAACTGAAAACAATGAATTTTAACATTGTTTCATTTGGGATAACCCATAATTAGATGTCAAATCAATTTTACATTTAGCCACAGGCATAGACATTCTCTGGAACAAGGTAAAACATATTTAAATAAGAATATGCACAAGCCTGTGTCCCTGCGAAAAATCTGCAAGGCACTACCCCCATCTTCAGAGGAGCAAAAGCCCTTTCTTGTGACCCTCCTTGGTTGTCTGAGTCTGAGTAATGGGTTCACTATGACAAGGAAAGGGAGCGAAGAGTGTGAGATGGCATTCTTGATGGAGTTCACACATTTGGCATCATGTGACTCCTTTAGGAGACCAGGTAGTGGGCAGGAGTAACCTTGACAATGCCCAAAAACTTCATGACAGTTTTGGGGGGAAGAATGTCTCAAAATATTTAGCATAAATCTTATATAATGTACTGCACAAAACTCTTGTTTTTGTTTTCGTTTTTTTTCATGTATTTGGTACAGGCTCTCACTATGCACCTCAGACCCGTAATCTTCCTGATTTCAGCCTCACCAGCTCTGGACTTACCAGCATACAGACCACCACTCCAGGTCTGGGGGACGGCTCAGTGCCCGGGGTGGGACCAGCACAGCATGCGGGTCCCCTGTGCTTGCATAAGCAGGCGCTTAGTCCCCTGAGCTGTCTTGCCTGCCCTTGTTCTTTTCTCTTGACGCCAAACTCCAGTGAAGATGCCCAGGACTCCTCTACCAGGAGCTGTACTGCCTTTCAACACAGCACAACGCCCAGACTGGAGTATTTGGTGGCCAATAGTTTATGCAGGTCTGTTATTGGTTAGAGCTAAGATGCTCCCCAAACGTCTCATGTGTGCAGAGTCGGAGCTTGTGAAGGTGACTGGAGAACAGAAACAGCACTCCTTCAGCAGTCAATTCATCCCTTACTACTAGTAATTGCTAGGTGGAGCGTTTTCCCCTCTCCTCCTCCTCCTCCTCTTCTTCTTCCTCCTCTTTGTCTTCTTCCTCTTCCTCTTCCTCTTCTTCTTCTTCTTTTTTTTTTTTTTTTTTTTTTTTGCTGGACCAGAGATTGAACTCAGGCCTTTGCACTTGCTAGGCAAGCACTTATTCTACTGAGCTATCTCCCTGGTTCCTCCATTCTTGACGAGCATTCAGTTTCTGCCTTGGAATGAACCTATAGTGGACTGAGGCATCAGAAACTGTAAGCCAAAATAAATTCCTCCTGTTTTCTGTTGTAGGTATCAAGCATTTTGTTCCAGCACTTGGAAAGTGATTGATACAGGGATGGAAATATGCACTTCTCTGGGTAAAGTGTACTAAAAAGGAGACCTCTAATTATAAAAAGATAAAAGTTCATCACATAGCTCATTCATCTACACTCCTTATCTGGATTCCTGTTATAAATACCTAAATATATAACTTAGCACAGGCCCAATGGAAAACAGTGAATTAATATCTATGGAAAGTGGTAACGTAAACTTCAGGGAATAGTGTCCGATGCTAGTTTCTGTGTTTGTATCATAATGTGCTCAGCTCTACAAGCATGCTACCTTCACTTCTCCATGTTTTACTACTTGGGTTATATGAGAGGCACCCCCAACTGCTACCTCAGAAGGAGGGAATGTTCTTAGGGTGCCTCACAGGTAACCAGAAGTTGAAAAAAAATCTTATATTCCGGCTGAGTCCCCTGCAATCACCAACAAAGTTGTTACAATTTTTGTTAGCATTGTTTTAATTTTAGGAGTATCATTTCCTCTTTTATTCTTAAGTGTACATTTATAGGTGGTAAGGGAGAACATTTTATAGCTTCAAATTTCATTCTATATGTTGTAGTTTTAAGTAATTTAAAAGCCAATCCGATAACTATTTAATTCTGGAAAAAATGACTCATTTAAAAGCACATGACCATTATGGACCAGTGTATGTCTCTGGGAATGAAATATAAGACACTGGGGGCTAAACTAAGCTGTTTGGATTTTTTTTTTTTTTTTTTTTTTTTTTTTTTTTTTTTTTTTTTTTTTTTTTTTTTTTTTTTTTTTTTTTTTTTTTTTTTTTTTTTTTTTTTTTTTTTTTTAGTTTATTTGTATTTTTAGGGAAGAGTCTACAGAGTATTCCGGATCTCATGACTAAATTGAACTCATAGTGATCCACCCGTTTACAGCCTCCCAAGAGCTGGAATTACAGGCGCATGCCACCATGCCCTGTCCCGATTGCCATCTCAGTGCGCCCCGGGGGCAGGGCCAGCACCGCAGGCCTCGGGATCCAACCCCTGGTCCCTGAACCTGCTTGCAGGTGCTTAAATCAGATGAACTATTTGACTGGCCCCTGTTTGGCTATTTTCAATATCTGGGAAAATAACTAAATTGTTTTCAAAATTATTCATTATCATTCTCACTTTAATAAGTAGTATTATCAGAAAATCTGTTTAATAACAATTCCTTACTTGAAACAAGTGGAAAGTACCCTGGCTGCAGAGTCTTTGGGGAGCCACATATCACTAGTGGTAAAAATAAGACAATATGTCTATCTTCAGTCTGACAAAGGGTAGATGGAAAGACAAATGTAGACAGAGAAAAGAGACTTGTTCCTTCTTTATTATCAATAGAAAACATCAGAGACTTGCTCCCCAACACTCCAAGTATTTATTATAAAATTATTGAACAATTGAGGGCCATTTTATGTACAGTACTGATGGAGGCCTTTGGGGCATTATAAGAAAATATCTGCCTCTGCATTACAAGCAGGGCTGTCTCACTTATGCATGACTGACTGTCCACCAGCAACTTTGGGAAGCTGGAGCCGGACTTCAGGGTTAGTGAGAAGGACTAAAGTGCTCTCAGTGCTCTCCATGCAATGATATGCACTGAAAGGCTTAAGCCAATAGTTTGCGACATGGCCATTCCCACGGATAACCGATTGCTCTTGTGGACTACTGGATATGTTGGAATCGTTTGCTGAATTCACCTACGATATCTAAATGACAATGGAATACCTTACTCTGACAAAACTAAACAAAAAAGGGGATACAAATGAAGGACCATTTTGTAGCTTCATATTCAAAATAGGATAGATATACAGCTACTATCTCTTAATTCAATGAATAGAAAGATTTGTTCTAATAGTGTTGTGGACAGGATATCATGTCTGCATCTTGTACTATGAATAATCACTAAGACAACAATATGTAATGTATTTATTATTGAAACTGTCCTGCTGATCAGTTTTGAAACTGTCTCATTGTAAAGACTGCAAGAAAAACAGTACTTGAAAACTGATTGCACATTTTCTACTACAGACAACTAAAATGTCTCTGTGAACCCCAGAAGAGACCTTGACTTGTCCCACACCCTTCCCCCAGAGGACACCGTCCCTGCAGTCAGCCTAAGTGTATGGTTTGTTTACATTGTGTCCATATTACAGGTAATAGAAGCATTTACATACCAAACTCATGTGATTCATTTAAATTATGATAATGAGCCAGGTGATTAAATATATCAATTGAGTGCATGCCACCATCATTATATGGAAGCACCCAAGAATTGGGAATTTTTTTGTCCACCACTATAAACATTCACTCATAACTTTAACATCCACTTACAGCTGTGTTGTTAAATATAGTATTAATTCTCAGAGTAAGGACAAAAAGGCAATATTGAAAAGTGAGCTTCACATAGACCCACCTAAAACCAGTGCCATGGCCACCAATGTGAAACAGATGCCCCCCAAATGTGATATGCTATCAAACACTGGAGTGTGAGAAAGGAAATAAGCCACACAATGATATGGTTGGAAATAATGTCTTTGGCCCCCATGAGCATTCATTCCTTCCAACATTTATGGAGCTCCTACCAAGTGCCAGACAAAGTTCAAGCACCTAGTTAGAACAAAGAAAAACAAAATATCTGGCTCCATAAGATATATACTCTCATTGGGAGCATAGATGACAAACAACTTTGTAAAATGTCAGCAGATGTTAGTGCTTTGGAAAAAATAAACTATGTTAAATGTAATACAGTGTGATCAGTGAGGAGTTCCCATTTTTATCAACAGCCACAGAAGTCTTCCATAATAGGAAGACACTGAGCAGAGACTTGCAGTTAGCAAAGATACCTGAGTGCAGAAGATTCCAAATACAAATTGTAGAAAAAGGGGTTTGAGCTAGAAGTCGATTCACCTTATTTTGAGAAATCACAAGGCCAATGTGTCTAGAGTAGACTAAGAGGGTGAGTAAAAAGACCTTATGTAAGATCTTTGTCTTTTATTTTGAGAGGCATGGACAGATATTGAAAGGTTTATGCAAAATTAATACAATCAGACCTAAGTATAAAAGATCACCCTACTCTATAGGTAATAATCTGAAGTACACAGACAGGAACATAGGAGGCCAACTGGCTAGCCAGGCAGCAACTGCAGTAGGAGACAGGGATGCGCCTGATCAATCTCCAGTAGTGGCTTTATAAACTAAACACACAAAAGATTTTTTGGAGGTTTTTGACCACTTAACTAAAGTCCATTTCCGAAAGGAGAAAAGAAAAATATATGAAGAAAAAATGAAAGCAAAGGATTAACTGAAGGTATAGATCAAGCAAAACCAGATGGAAAATTTGGGTGGACTGATAGTGTGGAATAGTTCTTCAAGATGTTGGAATTTTTTTTTTGTAATGAGATGATTTTATGACAGTCTACATAAGCTACGATGTTAAGATATTTGGATTAGCACATTCTGAGGTTTTCCTCAGTATCTGTCAGTGAAAAATTTTATGCTTTCTTCAAAATATGCCTACTATTGATTTTTTTTTCTTTTCCCCTGAAACACACTCTAAGAAAATTTGCATATTTTTCGGATTAGGAAAAGTTGCATAATGGTGGCTACTGTTGTATATGCATATAGAAATGATACAAAACTAAAGTAATACAGAAAATTTTCACAGAAAACAATATAAAATAAGCATCATAGTTGGGAAGAACCTCAAGATGGGAAAGGAAAGGGAAAGGGGAAGAAAAGAAGAATGACGATGTGTCATTGGGGCTGTGGAGATAGCTCAGTGGAGTAAGTATCTGCCTGGCAAGAACAAGGTCCTAAGTTCGATCCCTGGTACCAAGAAAAAAAAAATGTCATTAACAAATACCAACTTCCCACAGAGAGCTTAAGCATTCTTACCAGTCAAAAAAGTTGAGAAGAAAGGAGAACCTAAGTAAATATCAGGACATCTTTAAATTATTTTCAGGACCATCCTTTGTTTGTGACATTGAAAGTTAATTTTAATAATCTGCTTTAAAAAAAATGAGAGCATTCTAATGACATAGTCTTTTTAGATTTATGTTAGAAAAATCTTGAAAAGGAACCACTAAAATCTTAAATAAAATTTAAATCTACACTATCTTCTGTAAAGTATGTCTTAAATCTTCCAAGACAGAAATTGAAGGAAATTAGGGAACATTAATAAACTACAAATGCTGAGTGCTTTATAACCCCTGGAGACCCATTTGCTCACAGCACTGGGCTTTTCCAACCCTAAGTTTTACTCAGTCTTGCTAATGAAAATAATTTGCCATAGCAGAAAGAAATAAAGACATCAGTTCTTAGGACACAGTCATCAATATGAAAAGACAGTGTGCACTAATATTCTTGGTGGAAACAGGACCAGAGAATATAACTGATTGGAAAGCTGAAGTCAAACATTAGTTAAGTATTGGTTCAAGAATGCACATTCCAAATATCAAAAACTTCAACGTGGGAGCTTATCAGTGACTTAGGGGGAAGAAGTGCAATTTAAATAAAATTGTGTATACCTAGATAAACTGAAATAACTTTGGAATTCCAATTGTATGTGGCAATTTGAAATAAATAAACTAAAACACGTCTATTTAGAGATTAAACAAAATTTACAATTGTGAAACGAGAAAGTAAAAAAAGTCATTTTCCATAAATCACCAGAGTAGGACACCGTTTTCAAAATAAAACAGAAATGATACCAGTATCCACCATTAAAGACATGTCAAGTTAGCTGAGGGATAAATATCTGTATGACTATACAGAAATCTCTAATTACTCCAAAAGAAATTTCAAATTACATTCCTAAAATACTATGTGGTCAAAATTCAATCATACTATATTTGAAGAAACAGTAAATTACTCAAGCAACTCTTTAAATAAAAAATACCTGCAAAGAATGCTACCCACAGAAATACATCACATGGGACACATAAGTTTACTTTTGTTTTAATAGCACTAATACTGCTGGGTAAAAAAGTTAAATCTTCGCTAAAGACCTCCCTCCAACTCCTTAGATTTCACTAGTCTCATACTCATACATTTCTTTGTATTTCCACAAAGGTAGTTACTTTTTCTTTGCTTGCTTTGCTTGGACAATGTGAGGCCAGGCACGGTAAGCACAAGGCACAAGGAAAGAGGACACATAAAACTCATCAAAGGCACTGACAGGACAAGCAAATGTTCAAGAGAAAGTGCCCACTTACTTATTGTATCAAGGTTATGTACTAGGAAAGAACAGCTCCCAGGAGAAGACGTTCCACAGCAGGAGCATTTGTGTAATTTCAAAAGAATTAATTTTCATCTAACCAATGTCCTGTTAATTTTTAAAAATGGTGTTGTTAGACCTCCCTCCCAGCTATGCTCCAGGTATAAGAGAAAATAAAACAAATAAAAAGCAGTTAATAGGGCCTACATCGAAGTTCTAAAAAAAAAGAAATGAAAAAGATAAAAGTAAAGAATAAAACAGTAATGCAACAATCAAGGTAACCTTAAATGCTAAATTTCACTGAACAACAACAACAAACATGCCCAGGAAACTTTATTTCAATTGAGAGACTATGGGAGTGTTACAACTTTAGTTGAAATATATTAAAAGATAAAGAGTTCCGAACCCAGGAAAATGTTTATTTGATCTGAAAAGGGAAAATAACTGACACCATGCAAAATTCTAGGTAGACATTAAATAATGCACAAACCATGAGCACTGGAATGTATTTCTTAAAAGTTTCAGACCCCTGAATTTCCATTAAGAAGGTTTAAAAATATATACAACAGTCATTCTGGGTTGTATTTATTAAGTGTTTTTGGAAAGCTGTGTGTTAAGGGATTAAAAAAAATAAGATTGCTTTCAATAATCTATATAGCTATTGAGATCTCATGGAACTTAATCTAAGCAACAGGCTTTCTTGTATCAAAGAGCAACATGAATTTGAGCAGTGCTTAAGACAGTTTGGATCCATTCAATAACTGGTGTGAACACATCTATCATAAAGGCAAAGAAAAAATGGTTTGTGAAAAAAAATTAGTAATTGCTATGGAACTGTTACTACTCATGAATTTAAACAGAATTTGTAATTTTGTCTAATAACAATCCGTCAAGAAAACCTCTTAGTGACCTATCTTCTAAATCACACTCTCTTCTTACAAGTCAGAGAGCTCTTTCTGATTTAATTTAGAGAAACAGAGAAAAAAAAAGCACCACCATGTCCATCACTCATTTTTCTATCAGTATTATAACTAATATCTGGTTTAACAGAAGACTGGCACCACAGAAATTAACAAGGATGCTGAGGCGCAGCCAGCTTGCAATCCTTTTAAAAATGACAAAGGATGTTTCAAATAAAAACAGTAAAACTGGATGACTACATTTGCTGTATTGGCATGCATTTTGATCAAACTAGGTAGATATTTCTACATATTTAACTGTGCTTTACATAAAACATAATTCCAACAGCTCTTCAGATAGAGATAGGTGTTTTTGGAAATCTTGTTTTTATAAAATTAATATGATTTCTCATTATAAGTTACCCTCACATATAAATATAATAATATTCAGATGTTTCTTTCCCACTCTTACGTTGGGGTATCTATTACTATTTCCTACAGCTGTAAGGACCTTAGAATATTACAAAAGTTTTTCAAGCAGAACTAGTACACTGTCTTCAGAACAAAAAACTCCAGGGACAATTTGCTGAAACATACATGTATTAATACCAGAAAGTAATTAAAGTTATCCTTCCACTTCAGAATGTGAGTTCTATGAAGACAATGTTCCAAAACAAGACAATTCTGAGAACAATTACACATAGTTCACAAGTTTCCCTGTAGAGTTTTTCATTATTGATTTATTCATTGCAATGTCCATGAAGCATAATGGCAACATTTTTATCATTTATGTGTAAAAACCAAGTGTCTGTCGTTTCATTTAAATTGAATGTTAAGATAAAAAATAGTGTTGGTGCTTAAAAGTGAAATTTACGATGATCTGCAAAGCTCCGCTGGCTCATCACCCACTTACCTGAAGGGGGTACCATCAGGTCTCCAGTATCTTCTTTACAAAGTGATGATTTAATTAAAATTTAAAAAGCCTGTTGCTTAATTTTAGATAACAATGAAATGGTGGTTTTCATAAGAAGTACTGTCCTGGACTCTCAGTGAACAAGTCAGGTTAAGGAATCGATGGAAGGGAGCAAGAAAGGAAAGGAGAGAAAAAGAACTTTAGAAAAGCTCTACACCAGATATGAAACTTTATGACCCTGATGAGCACAGTGTGTTTAATTTTATATTCACTCTATTAATGTAGATACAAATAAATCAAAATGGTAAACTTTGCTTAACAGCATTAAACAAATACTGCGTTTAAAAATTCCAGTACACTGAGAATATACTTCCCTATAACTCACAGTGACAGAGAAGATAAACAGGCCCCTTGACAGCATAAAACATTTCCCGAGGCATGCCACAATGCAAACTTGAAGATGAAACTATCAGAAAGGTCATCTTCAAGTCAGTTTTGACCTCTAACACAGGCTTGCTATTAAACACTCCCTCCTCTGGTCTGTTCTCCATTGCTGCCTCACTAAACTGCCTGGTTAGAACAGCATGAAAGATGCGCCTTCTGGCAAACTTTTGTTTTCTCCATGTTAAGCTCTGCATATACTTCCAGTTGGAAAATATCCACTTCTGCTACTTGACACAAGGGTGCTAGTTCTTGCCTTGGGCTTACCTGCTACTGTGTAGCACCTCTTCCTGCAGACTGTAGGCAAGTTGGGAGGTGGCTGGCTCCTTAAGGACCTCTAAGCCACACCATGATGGCTACCAGGGTACACCCCTCACACCAGCCACAGCTCCTTCTCAATCTTTGTCCTTCCCTCCTTTGTGAGAACTCACCCAGGCCACTTCTGACACCTTCCTTCTGTCACGAAAGCTTCCCTGTCTGGAAAACTCCAGTGTTCCAGGAATATCAAGTACTAGGGAAAGATTAAGAAACTGACTGGGTTTCAACACGTGATGAGAGGCTTGTGTGTGCGCGCGCGCCATGTGGGTGTGCATGTGTATCTGTGTGTGTAGGGTGTGAAGATATGAGCTGCTTACAAATAGCAGCTGTACATTAAGCGACTGAAATCTGTTGGTTTAGAAGATTAATAAGAAGATCCATTCACGGGTCTGCCTCTTTAGAGATGCCAGATTCCGAGTATACTCCCAAAGAATGGCCCATTTGGCTTCTGTTCACTCAAACCGAAGCAAAACGCACCCAGGCTTCTCTTTCAAATACCCGACTTTTCACATCTTTCTCTCCTTGTAAGGAAAGTGCCTTCCTGTGGGCCAGATGCCCCGAGAGACTTACCTAAGAGGTCTCAGAATCTGGTAGGGCAACTTTTCCTCGGTACAGACGAGACCAGAACACCCAGAGCAGGCGTGGGCCCACCACGAGGTCGTGGTATCACTAGGCGTCGAGACTCTGGGGTGGGCCAGGAGCGCAGAGATGCACGCACCGATGACCACGACCACCCACTGGCTCGGCCCAGCTGCCAGTGCACGTGCAACCCCGAGCGCACAGGGACGTCGCGACCTGCCTTCTGGCCTCTGCGGACACGCAGGTCAAAGCCCAGAGAGAAGCCCTCTCTTTGAAATGAGTTCGCACCCCTTCCACAAGCCTTCCTTGAAGAAGCCAAAGGCTCTAATTCAGCCCAAACCCACCCTCAAATGAGGAGCCCTTTGCAAAACGAACGCATGTAAAACCAGGACGGATCCCAGGGGAAGCGGGTGGTGCTAGCGCCTGGCCAGGGGAGAGGGCGATCAGGGACAGCGTGGTTGTTCCAAAGCTCACCAGAGGCCTGGAGCGTCCCGCTCGGGCAGCCGGCGTGCCCCCCTTACGTCTCTCTCCTTCCCCGAGAAGTTCCTGTGAACTCCAGCCTAGGTACTTCACTAAGGAGCACAAGCCTGCACTTGGCCACCTCGGTAAATAAAGGTCAGCAGCTGGATCAATAGTGCGCGCTTCCAAGCGCCAGATGTTTTTACTGCGGCTGCTCCTCCCGAGGGAGAGGGGAAGGGAAAAAGAGAAAAACAACAAACAATAAATAAGAGTCAACAAACACATCTGGTGTTTCCACACATTTCTGGTCTCTCCAGACCAGGCGATGCTTTGCAAATTTAGAACTAAAAATCCTCCTGAGCCAACAGCGAATGGTCTTTCCCTCTGTTGCCCCTCACTTCGTCAGGAAGTAAAACGCAAAAGAACAACAAGTGGTGCCCTCGGGTCCGACGCCGCCCCGACGCCCCGCCGGAATCTGACACATGTCGCGCTCGCCGTCCAGGAGCACCGGCGCCGGGAGAAACTTTGCAGCCGCGGAGCGCGGGGCGGAGCGGCTGCGGGCTGGGCGCGGACGGGCCGCGCCAGGCGGGGTGCGAGGCGCGGAGGAGCGCACGAGCGCGGGAGCAGAAACTTACCGCGGCCGAGGGCGCGGGGCGCGGCGTCCCGGGCGGTGGCACCGCGGCGGCCCGGCGGAGGCCCCCGGGCGTGCGCACCCACGCGCGAGTCCGGCCGCTGCCGCCGAGAGGGGGGGACGCAGGAGCCCGCACCGCGGACGCGGCCGCCGCATAGAGGAGGGCGCTCGCCGCTCGCCGCCGCGGGCTGCTCGGCTCCTGCGCGGGCTCGGCCGGGAGGCGGCGGCCGCCAGCTGCACGCGCCGGCGTCTCGCGCTGTCTCGGAGGCTCGCGCTGTCTCGCGCTGCCGCACCCCCACCCGGATCCGTGTGCGTGTGCGTGTGTGTGTGTGTGTATGTGTGAGGGCGCGCGCGCGCGCGTGTGAGTGTGCGCTGGCGGGCGCGCGCACTCGGGCGCGCGCGCGGGTCGTCGGCGAGGCGAGCTGCACACACGCAGCGCGGCGCGGGGTGGGGGCCGGCCGGGGGCGGGGGCGCGCGGGGCGCCCCTAAGTGCGACGGGGGCCGCCGTTGTGTTTTTTAGTACTTTGCGTGGTTATCGTCACTGTGGATCCCACAGCCGTGGGCGACCTGCCGGCTAAAACACCCGTCTCGAACCCGCTTCGCCCACCGACAGGGACCCCCGACTTCGCGGAGGCAGGCGGCGGCGGGCGGGCGCCGTTGGGGTTCGGGCCTCCCGCTGACGTCAGGTCCACCTGCTCTGTAAACAACTCCAGCCCAACTTGTTTGTTCCTCGCGCTGCCGCCCCGCCCCGCCCCCACCGGCCGCCCCGCCCCGCCCCCCGCCGCGGCCCCAGACGGCGCGGGGGGAGGGGCGCGCGGAGGCGAGAACAAAACCGTCTGCTGTGTTGGCGACGGCGAATGGTGTCTGCTGCTTCTTGGCAGTCCCCGAAGTACATCCTCTCAGCAGACGGAGCTGCTGGCAAACGAAACAGGGGATTCCACGCGAGGCGCAGAGAGCCTCGAAGGGAGCCGAGAACTCGGGGCGCGCGGAAAGCACTCGGGAGGCGGGAGGGGAGCCCCTCCGTGCGCCCCGCGGCCTGGGGTGCACCTCGCCTCCGCGGCTCGAGGCTCAGTCGGGGCTGGAGGTCTGGGGGTCCTCGCTCGCGGCCGTGCCGTGCCCAGGTCCGGGCTGGGGCGAGCAAGCGAGGCGCAGGGACCGGGCCTGTTAGGCCGAGGCTGCTCTGACGTACCCTGCCCGGGCCGGGGAGCACAAGCACCCCGAGTGAAAGCGCGGAAGCAAGTGCCAGAGCGCGCCCTGCTCGCACCGCGGACCCGGGTCCCTGGCGAGCGGCGCTCGGCCCGCGCTCCTGCGCCCCGCGGTCTTCCCGGCCAGCCCTCCGGGCTCTGGGGGCTCCTTCCACACCCCGAGGCCGCTGGCCTCCTGTCCGCCGCCCCTGACCGCTTCCCGCCGCCGCCGCCGCCGCTGAGCCCCGCTGCGCTCTGCCCTGGCTAGGCGTGTGCTTCCGAAAGCGCCGAAAGTTCCCTCCAAGTAGCTACAGCCAAGAGGCGGTGGCGAGCAGCCCCGGGGCCGGGCTTCTTCCCAGCCCTGCTCCCCAAGAGGGAAGGAAAGGCCAACTTTAACATCTCGGCGGCAGAAGAGGGAGTGGTGGTGACCAGGGAGACGGCGAGCCGCGCTAAGTTCTGCCTCTCGCGTCCTCCAGTTCCGCAAAGAGCAGCACGCCCTTTCTCTAAAGGGCAGCGGCGCCTCACACCCGCACTGGGCACCAGCCCTGCCCTTCAGAATCCAGGCTCTTCCTGGGAGGAAGCGGCCTTGGCACCCACAGCTATACACACACGGTCAGGCTTTCTAGTGAAACCCATGAAGTCCACAAACCATGCGCTGGTCCTGGGATGGGGACCTCTGCCCCGAGGACAGCCACTAGGCAGAGCTAGACTTGGCAGTGTGCTGCCTTCGGAGAGTTTTTAAACTCCGGGCTCTGCTTCTGGATTGTGCTCTCAATCTTTTTTGCGTGGCCTTTTGCAAAATGCAGACTGAACTGTGGACAAACAACCCACATCTTTTTGAAGGTCGGGGGCAGAGATGGGGCGAGCGCCATTCCCATAAGAAAGCAAAGCCCCTGATCCTCTTGGCCCTCCCTGGCGCTTAGGAAAGGTGGGGGATGGGGGATGTCAAATCACCTGCGTTTAGGCTCCACCGGCAAACTTAAAACAGACTCTCAATTAGCATGCAAAAATACAGTAGCAAAAGGCATCGAATCCTTGGAAAGCACAGGACATAGCTGTCCACAGGATTTGTGAATAAAGGCAACCGAACGGTCAGAAGCTCTAAGGCATCTCAGGTCCTCTCCCTCCTCGCTCCCCCCATCCCTAACACTTGTCCTAGTTGCTTCTTTTTCTCGCTGGGAGACCAGAGGAACAAGGTGGGGAAGGTTTATTAGAAGGCGTCTGGGCCCTTTGGAAGAGAAGCTTTCACGACGAGAAAGAGCGCTGCTTTCTCAAGACTGAAAGGGGAATGGGCCCGGGTAGCTTTTCACTTTTCTGAAAACAAAGACACGTTTTGGGGGAAATTCGCAGCCTCTGACGTGTCTGCCCTGTGAGTACAAATATCCCGGCGCCAAGAGATACAGAAGGGCACCTGGGGGAGAGCATTTTCAGGCACCACGGGCTCCTAGGCGGCGTCTCCCCCAGCGCTCCGAGCTTGCAGCCCCCGCGGGCCGCTCATTCTCGCCCCACCAGCCGCCCCTCGCCCGCTGCTTGCCCCCGGCCGCAGCCCTTTCGGACCCGCGGCTGAGTGGAGGGAGCTGGTCCGGCTCGGCTCTTCCCGGCCGGACTCCGGGGCCGTAGCCAATGGGCTGGGCCCGGGTTCGAGAGGTGAAAGTTCAAGCCCAGGGCTCCGATCTGCTCCAGGCAGCCCCCGCCCCTGCCGCGCTGCAGTCGCAGCCCGGCTACCAGGGGCTGCCACGGTGGCACGTAGTTTGTTGATAGGTGGTCATAAAATATATTTATTTGCGATTCCTTGAACTCGCCTAGCAGCCTGCCCCGGTGCGGCCCGGAACACTGCAGGCTTTGTTCGCCGCGGCCGCAGCGGGAGCCGCCAGGGTTTGGCGCTCGGTGCTAACAGGCTCCAAAAAGTTAAAGTATAATAGGAAAACCGGGTTTCCACTGGCGAAGAGGACGCTAAAAGGGCAAACAGCGAGCGAAGAGTTTTCTTTTGCACAAGTCACTGGCCCGCTCGCTGGACTACGGCAGCCTTTAAAGGAAAGCCTGGTTGTACGGCCGGCCTGGCAGCCAAACTCTGTCCCAGAGCCGTGCTCAGCTCAAGTCTTGGCTTAGGTCGTCTGTGCAACACGTGGGTCTGCAAAAGTCACTTCACCAGGTTCCGAGGAAAGTTCAACCGGGTCCCCGGGCGACTGAGGAGTTTCACTGTGTGCATCTTCTATCTCCTTCCCGAAAATGTGTGTGATATCCATCTGGTTTTACCATGAAGCCACAAATCAACAAAATCCGAAACTCTGCTCCACTGAGGTTTTGGGGAAAGGTAAATTCGTTTGAAATGGTATCTACCAATGCATCTTGCACGAAATCAACTACCCCAACTGAGACTGACTAAGGCAGGAGGAAGGGAGCCGCGCACTAGAGAGCACAAGGGATGCTGGTGCGGGGCACATGGCTTGCCAGCAAGTGTCGGGCAGCTCTGGTCATTCATCATGAAAATATAGTTATTCTCCTATTTGGGTGTTTTCGTTCCAAAATGTTCAGTCAAACAACTATATTTTCTTTCTTCGAAGCTGTTTTAACAAGACTTCACAGACTTGTTAGATCTCTGGAAGACAGGAAGAGGAGTCATTTTTTAATGTTTTTTTTTTTTTTTTCTGTTAGAGATATGATCTTCGAAGTCACGCTATGGGCTTTAGGATGAACATTTCAAAGCAAGGTAGATTTTTTTTCCTCACACACAGAAATAAAATGCACATGATTAGGGCCCTACTTTTTAAATTCGCGATAGTTTTGTGAAGATAAGCAAATAAACAGACCCGTTTATATAGTCTAGCCTCAACCTCCTCCCAGATATATTTAGAAAAAAAGAGAATATTCTAGTTTCACGGAAGTCAAATCAAGGATAATCTATGTTACAATATTAAATTGGATGGAGATGTCACGAAATTGGTGGAGTTACACCACCATCTGTCGTTAAACTCCGGGACTACAAAACTTGGGACCTATAATAAATCGTAATGAGCTTTCACAACTTTTATTTAAATCACACTGCAGTTTTCATTTATATTTTTATAATGTGCATAGTCTGAATTAACCTGAATCTTGAAGAAACAAGCATTTGTTCATGGGTCCATACTTCTGCCTAGGTTCTTTCAACCACACAAATAAATACTCAACATCTAGAAGCTTCTAGAAGAAGCCTTCCAAACAGCTGTGAGGCTGCAGATCCCCCCCCCCTCGCCCCCACGCCTTGCTTCTAGGAAGCTGCTGATCTGAGCCAGGGAGACCCAACTTGGGGTACCACCCATGGCCTTCTCTCTTGAGTCAAACCAATGTCTTTGTTCACATTTCTGATCTAGACATATGTGCTAAGAGATTGGCTGTGAGTGTGAAAAACTGATGGAAAGGCAGTTAACTGCAGGTTCTAGTTTGGGTGGATTTTGCAGGAAAGGCAAAGATCAAGGCTTTGGGATGAAATCTTGGAGGCGGAATGCATTCCACACCAAGTGAGACCCTATACACGCAAAAGTGCAAGGAGGAAGATACTGGATAAATAGCACGTCAAAACCCACTTCGGGTACTGAAGACTGCATTTCAGCCACAAAGCACTCATACGGCATAGTGTTTAGATTGTATTTATATGTCTAAGGCCTCAAAATATCTTGCCTTCTGTAATGTTGCACTTACTTCTTCCTATGTTTCATGGATAACTACCCAATTTCTACTTCCAAAAAATAAAAATGAATAAAGATATAATGTTAGTGCTGATTTCTGTTATTGAGACATTAACTTGAATAATAACTCAAATCATGAAATTGTCTATATTGGACTAGCTTTGACCCACACAAATGACAATTTCATTTGGCTTAAGTCAATAGACCGCAAATATTCTGAAACAGTCCGTGTATGACTAAGCACAGTCATCCCTGAGATGTACTTACTGCCACTTTGACTCAAATATGTGGAGTAATTTCACACAAGAGCCCTTTGCCTATTGGTACTTCTAGCATTAATATAGCTTCAGGGTTTGTGTGTTTGAGAATTACTACAAAATTTTAGAGCTAAAGGAAACTTCTAGATATTCTGATCTTACCTTTTCATTTTAAAATGCATAAAAGAAGTCCAAGACATGAAAGGAAGTACACACACCCAGTTAATAAAACTTCAGTTATTACTGAAGTACTTCATTTTTTTTATGGTTTTCTTTCTTTTTCTTTTTTTTGGCAGAACTAGGGTTTGAACTTGGGCCCTTGGGTTTGCCAGGGAAGTGCTTATTCCTCTGAGCCATCTCCCTGGCCCCAATACTTCATATTTCTAAAGAAATAATTGTACCTTCCTCTTATTCCAGAAAAGAAATTTTGACCCAAGTTGCCATTTCTTATCATTTTCTTAAGTCCATCAAATTTGGGATGGCTCAGTGGTGGTGATAGCTTTGCTTTTCACTGTAGTTCTGTTGGCTAACTGTCATTCATGTCTAAGTGATACATAGGAGAGAGAAATTATGATTCCTCTATTCAAAAGTCAATTTAGTCTACAAGACTTCTTCAGCAGTATACCGAGGCTTCTCCCAACCTGCTGTCTGTGATCATCATACCAGAGGTGATGGTGAGAGGTGGTAACACAAATTGCAGTTTATGACATTTTTCAGGATAAATTATTTTCAGAGACACCAGGAAGGAGAAATCCATATTATCAGTAGTTTGTCTTCACTTTTAAGAAAGAAAATTTTAAATGAGGCTATGAAACAGCACATGTTTTAAGCTATGAAGAAAGGAACTGTGTCAAGATGCTACATTAGTGTAGATTTGTATTTGTGTTGAATAACCATGTGGTTCCAATTGTCATAGTAGTTTGTTCAAAAAAAAATGATTGATGTCCTTAATTGTAAAAAATTTATGCAGAAGTTCACTCACATGTCCCCTTATGGTTCTCTTCTTTTTCATTATGTTTCTGTGTCCTCCTCCACTTATCCTCACTTTTATGACTGTATCTGTCATAATCTTTGTCACAACTTTCACAGTGACAACTTACAAATCTCCCCAAAATTGATCTGCTTAATCAATTGCTTATTAATTACAAGAATTTAAATTTGTAAAGGTGCTAGCTTGTCCTCTTTGTTTGTTGTTGTTTGTTTTGTCTTGTTTTTGTTTTGGCTGGTACCTCATCTGCTTAATGGATAATGATACATTCCTTCACACATTCCTGAAGTCAAAATGATCTAAATAGTAGTCTCTATTTAGAGCTGATTTTCCTCTGTCCCATAACTTGGGTTCTAAGATAGAGTTCATAAAATGGCACAATTCACCTCATCTTCCATTTCCTCATACCAAGAAGCATCAAGCTTTGTTCATTCTCACTTTTTGTGTGTGTCCTCTTTCCTCTGTTCTGCCTTACTTTAAGACTTTATAATTTCTTATTCAATCACTCTTAATAACTTTCCAACTACTGTCCTCAGGATCTTTTTGTGCCCTTTCATAATGCTTGTTTATTTTTTTTCCCTAGGTATTGCAGATTGACCTGTACTCTACATGTAGCACAAACTGGCCTGGCTCTTGCAGCATTTCCCAGCGCCAGCCTCCCACGTGCAATGCAGGCATGTGCTAGGATACCCAGTGATCCTGTTTATGGCTTTCTAAAACACACTTCTTTTAAAACCAAACAAAGAACTCCTACTGTCAATGGAGTCAAATCTTACATGTTTAGCCTAGTCAAAAAATATAACTAGCAAATAGATACTTAAAAAACCTTACTTTTTCAGTGAAGGAATGAATATCATACTTCCGATGAATATGCTTTACATGCTAAGCATATTCTGTCAGAACATTGTCAGGTATCTTTCTGGTTGTTATCGGTTTTAGCAAATCTGTAAGTTTGCTTTGCTCACAGAAATATCTGGCCAAAATACTTACAACTGAGAATTTTCATTGTTTCTCTTATTAAAGAACTTAGCAGGTAGCTCTAAAGGTATATTAAACCTGACATTTAAATTCCCAACTGCAGCATTTAATGGCTCAACAAATATTTATATACTAAGAATGGTGGAGGTATTCTGAGAATTAATTTGAGAACAAAAGATGTATAAAATTAACTTTTGCCACAATTTACATTTTAGAAAGAGAAATAAGATACATAAGTGGATTAATTTAATAAGCCATGAATTTCAATAAGTGTAATATAAAGGTAGCTCTGGTATATTACAAAACAAGAGAAAATAATTCTTAAAACTACAGTAAGAAAATTAGCTTATTTTCTTTTTGTCATCACTAATCACACACAAATCCAAGAATATATATTTTTAATCACGGATTGAATAACAAATAACTGGCTTAGGAAACTTGCCATCTTTGAACAAAGTAACAAATTTGTATTAAAAATGTAGTCATACCAAATGACCAAGTGGTAGGTGTACCTGATAAGAAAAGGTGCTCCGTTACTTAAATTACCTCCTTACCCTTACTCTTAGAATGCATGTTTATCAAGGCTAGCAAAAAAGCTCAGCAGACTAAAGCACAAGCTTAACCAAGCACAGGAATGACAGCTTGACCCCCCACATCACAGACACACCAGCCCCAACCCCAGGGCAGGATGAGCAGGCCACAGATTAGTGAGATCTTGTAACAACCAAAAACATTTTAAAAAATGAAAAATACATGTTGGGCCAATGAGACAGCTCAGTAGACTAAGTGCTTGCTTTGGCAAGCACAGGGACCAGGGTTCAGTCCCCATTCCCACGTGTGATGCTGGCCCTGCCCAGAGGGCATGCTGAGCCAGTGGGGAGGCTGAAATCAGGTGGATGACTACAGTCAAACTGTACAGAGAGATCCTGTATCAAATTTATAAAATGGAAGAAAAAAGAGGATGCATGTTTATCAAAAGATTACCTTTGTCATGACTCATTAAGTGTAGTTAGGAACCAGAGTCCATAGGAACTGAACGGAAATAAAATAAAGCAAAGAAACCAGGGAAAAAGTTCAAGAACATAAATGTTCTGAATTTAGGATTCAGATATTTTCCTCTCTCAGCATTGTGTCTGGCAGAAAGCCAACATGGTCTTAGAAACAGTCACAGAAAACTGAATCCCCATTCACTTTTTTTGTGGCATTTTATTTACTTATTTTTATTTCTTTATTGAAGAACAAATAGCAGTGAGACAGTTTCAAATCAAATTGACAGGACAGATTCAATAATTAATACATTTCAAATTGTTTTCATAATGGTTTGCTGTTGTATGAGGTGCATGCATGATATTCTACTTACAGACACTATTAAAACAAATGTCTCTAATCAATAAATTAAGAGAATGTAGCTCCATACTTAACTTATTTTCTTAAAGTGAATTATAGCACACTTTCAATAATTAATACCTTCTAACTTATCTTCCTAGTAGTTGTCCATAGTACTAGAAGCCAACATAATATCCTGTCCAAACAGTATTAGTACAAATCTTGCTTCTTATAGATTATGTAGAAGTACTGCATATTTATCCTAAATGTACTGTTTATACAAACACATCATGATTCTTCCATTGTATACCCCCTTTTTTTTGTCTAGACCTGTCAAAGATGGGTACTCCATTGTCACTAAACCATTATAGGTGCCTGAACTCAGCAACACAATCAAACACATTCCAGCAGCCCACAATAATAGTGAGTTATCTGAAGAAGTTGTTGACTATAGCCATTTATAGCTCAACTTATTATTATACCCCACTTTATATACCTCATTTTTATACTTTTCTGCTGGATAGTTAAGACTGAGATAAAGCAAGACCTATATAACAAAAAATGTAGCTTTTGTATCTGATGAGGTCAGTTAAGTCCCCTCATGGTTTATCTTGTAATCTTGTACCTCACTCTGTAGATCTTTTGTCTGTGTCAGCCATGTGGATGAGTCACGGCCATTGCTTGACCAGTGTGCTGTCTGTGAGAGCCTGAGAGAAAGTTTTCTCTCCACGTGTCTCTCCTTAGGCACACTATAGATCATTGATCACCTTCTTCTGTGATTCCATAATCTCCTTAATCAGAAAATTTGGGGCATAACTGAATTCCATGATGCTACAGTACAGGTTCTCCTATGTCCTGAGTCTTCAGTGACCTTGAAAGGCTAGGCCCAAAATGTTGGCTAACCTTGTGGCCCTTCTATTTCTCCAATTTTTGATCTGTGAACTTAGGCTGTTAACCATCCAGAAGGAAAGCTGATTAGTACCCTGCAGCATATGCAGTTGAATTTGCCCTATCTGACTAAATTCTTTTAAGCTGTTGTTTTTCATTTCTATTTTTACTTCTTCTTTTGACTTTTTATACTAAGGAGAGTATATGATATTTGCACATGTGTGTCTGGTTTATTTCACTTATGAGTATATGTTCAAGTGGCATCCATTTCAATATTAATGATTCAAGTTTATCTTCGACAAAGGGGCAAAACACGCTCACTGGAAGAAAGACAGTCTCCTTAACAAATGGTGCTGGAAAAACTGGCTTTCTCCATGCTGAAAACTAAAACTTGACCCAGCTCTATCACCATACATTAAGCTACAATCAAAATGGATTAAAGATCTAAACATTAAAACAGAGACTCTCAATCTCCTGGAAGTGAAAGTAGGAGGAACTCTTGAAGACATAGGGTTCCTATGTCTTCATAAGAAGAAATTCATAAACAAACATGTATTGGCATGGGAAACACTTGAAAGAGTCAACAACTGGGATCAGCCCTTCTTGAGGAGTTTCTTCATGTCAAAAGTAATTTTCAACTAAGTGAAAAGACAACCCACAAGTTTTGAAAAAAATCCTAGCTAATAAGCAATCAGACAAAGGTCTGCTCTCTAGAATATATAAAGAACTAAGATATATTAGGACCCTCAAATTAAAAGACCCAATGCAGAAATGGGCATCTGAGATGAATACACACTTCTCAGAGGACAAAATTAAAGAAACAATTAAATATATGAAAAAATGCTCCACATCGCTAGCTATCCGTGAAATGCAAATTAAAACAACACTGAGATACCATCTCACTCCAGAAAGAATGGCTATCATAAGGAAATCAACCAATAACAAATGTTGGGGAGGATGTGGGGAAACGGGAACCCTTCTCCACTGCTGGTGGGAATGTAGACTGGTACAACCATTATGGAGATCAATGTGGAGACACCTCATAAAACTAGGACTGGAAATCCCACTCAAGCCAGCTATCCTCCTATTGGGAATTTTCCCAGAGGAATTGAAAACATCATATGATAGTGATATATGTGTACCTATGTTGATAGCAGCACAATTTGTGATAGCAAAATCTTGGATACCACCAGGATGCCCATAACATGAGAAATGGCTGAAAAAGATATTTCTTTTCAGTACCCTGCAGCATATGCAGTTGAATTTGCCCTATCTGACTAAATTCTTTTAAGCTGTTGTTGTACATTTCTATTTTTACTTCTTCTTTTGACTTCTTATACTAAGGAGACTATATGATATTTCTATATAATGCAGCATTACTCACCCACTCTCGTCTTGAGCCCCCACCTGCCTGCTGTCGTGCTGAGGTCCCTGTAGTCCTTCTGTTCTTTGCTTTCACCACTTCTACCTTAGTAAATACAGCCAGAGAGGATGCTGTCCCCATTACATAAAGGAGTAGTGAAATGGATTCCTTAATACATCCTGTAAGTTTATTAAATAGAATACATTTGGAAAACAATTTGGCAATTTGTGTTAAACTTTTTAATTAGTCCTATTGCAAGATTCCAATCCAAAACCCATTATCTGAAATAAAGAGGGAAAACTTCATAAAAATATATATAATGGGGTTATTTACTATCTCAAAACAAAATAAAAGGTCAACCACTAAAATAACATTTATGGGCTATTTTTATAATACTTGACACAATAATAACATAAAAAGTGTACCAACAAATGACCTCTGCGATCTTACCATTGTAAAAGTCTCTTGCAAACTGGCTCACAAAGATCCTTACCACCCCCTAGAGTTATCCCTTCCCCATGGTTCACAGCTTAGACTATGTGACAAACAGTATATAGCACAGAGTATAGCTTATCAAAGAGGATGGCTTTCATCTCGCGCTCTGAACCCATCTCTGGCATCAATTGTTCCTTCAAACATCCATGCATGAGCAGCCTTGTGCAGTGGCCTAAATGGTCAGGGGTGCCAGGTCGGGCCAACAGCAAGGAGAGGTTTGGGTTTCCACAGCTAGACAAGTGGAGCCGGAAGCTTCTCAAGATGGCTGGAACTTGGCCC
Source organism: Ctenomys sociabilis (assembly GCA_004027165.1). Lineage (NCBI taxonomy): Eukaryota > Metazoa > Chordata > Mammalia > Rodentia > Ctenomyidae > Ctenomys > Ctenomys sociabilis. The sequence goes on along the minus strand of PVKA01005664.1, from coordinate 30,263 downwards.
ACAGTTGGATTCCAATTCCGTTTGAGAGTCGGGTCAAAAATCATGCAGATATGCCATGCACAAATAAGCATATGCTTGTTGAAATTTGACAATTTGGAAATCATTTGTTTCAAAACAATAGGTAAACAATGAGATTGTCACAAGGAAAGTTACACTTAGAATGTTTGGGTGCCTTTTTCTATCTTTAATATTTTTCAAAATTCTCTCAAGTGAAGATTTATTACTTCATAAGTAGAAAATGTCATTTACTAAGTAATTATTTTTAAATTAAAGTTTGGAAAGACCACCGGCTATGTACCTTTTAGAATTATCTCTGATAAATATCTCCTAATAAAATTGAATTTTGTCTAAGTATAGTGGAATAGTACATAAGCTGAAAGTAAAATTATGGTTCAATCTTTACTTTTTACTTATCAAAATGAGTGATGGCACACACTTCATAGTATATGGAGTCGCTTTTACACAAATGATGAGTACATTTGTGAGCTAGAGGTGCATCTGAACACTATTTACAAAACTGTTGCTGGGAATCCGCATTCCAAATTTAGACAGCTGGTTTGCAGTGTTATCTATTTTAACTTGGCAACATTCATTTATATGTAGACTACAAAATCGTATAGGAAAAAGTGATTAAATTTCTGATTACTATAAGCAAAGTGACTGTTATGTTTGTTTCCAGTTTATTCCAGGTAAATGAATGTTTACATGAGCTGAGAAAGTAAGATGAAATTCACACTTCATATGCAATCTTTAGCGGCCATTGTCTTTGTAGTTGTTCCTAATTATGCTGTAGCACATTGCCAGTACAGAGCAGAGAAGGTCAACACAAGTTCTGTGAGTATAACAGAATTATCCCACCAATAAATATCATTTTACCAAATTAAAATAAGAATGATAAAATTAACCTCCTGATCTACTAATAATTATGCTTTCTCTCATCATGTTACAAAACAAAAATAATAATTTTATTATTGTTGGATTTCTTGGAAAATTCAAGCCTTAAAAATCCATAGAAATCTACTTCTGGACTCTCATAATATTGATTACATTCCTTTTTGACAATGTATAGATTATTTTGTGGATTTAAACAAGTTTAAAAAATAAAATAAGTAGGTATTAAAAATGGGAATGTGCTGTCAAATATTCTAATATTAGTTATTTTGATAACATTCTTAGAGCAGCTATAAATACTGAGTGGCTTGCTTAGCTCCAGAAGATTATTAGACAGAACATTATCAGTATTCACAATCATAAGTAAATAGATTTCTATCATGAGAATGTGTGTATGTGTGTATGTGCCCACGTGTGCATGCTAGACACATACATTTCTGCTAAAGTGAGATTTCATTTCCTTATCCAAAGATTCTCACATTTTCTGACTTATTTTTTGAAGTTAAAAAAATCTTTTCATTACTTCTGTGATCCTTTGTCCATCCTGTTGTTGATTCATCTTCTGTACAATTCTCTTTTCCACCTCCTCACTAAATTCTGTGAATCGGGATCAAAGACAAAGATGTCTGAACTGGTGAAAGAAATGTATGATATTTTAGCCAATTTAAGAATACTCGTTGATACCTTCCATGGTTTTTTCAAATAAGTAGGTCATTAAGGATCATAAATCATAAAGTATCTTTGTAAGAAAAAAATTAGTTATCTGTTAAGCAAAAATCCATGTTCATTATTTCATGATCCTATGTGCAGTCCAACTCAAATAATTTATTTTTAGATAAGAGATATGAAAACCCTGAGTTTGGACAAAATAATACAGGGGAAAATACATTCAAAAATAAATCACTGGGGAATGATTCAACTTCTGAAAAACTGGTTAGTGAGATGAACTGTACCTCACAGATTTTAGCAGCAAAATGTGGTAAGCAAATGTAAGATTTTCAAAGGGAATGAAGCTCGTACAGCTGTTTGATTGTGAGAATTAGAAAAACTCTGGTCATAAAATATAAACCCTTTTACTTCCTGAATTCAATTCAGTTAAGTTCATTTCAGCAAATATTTATTGAGTTCATGTTATTTGTCTGTCAATATTTAATACCCTAGAAACATAATCTTTGGGTTAGATGGGCCTTGAGGTCATCTAATCCAACATTCTTCCCAAAGATTTGAGGTATGGATTTCTTTTATTATGAAGTGATATTTCTTGGACTCTTTTCATTAATCATAGTCAGGAACCACAGTCCAGAGATGACTGATTATCCAGTCTTTTTTCCAATATAGCTTGCATTTCAAACTAAATATCCTCAGAGCTTTTCTAGATTATACGTTGAGCAGTTCACTTATAGAATTTGTGGCCTTAGCTGAAACTGGACTTACTTATTTCTAGGAGGTTTTGCCTACTTCCACAGGCAAACTTAGCCTCCTTCTTTTTAAGCATCTGTTACTCTGAAATGTTTAAACTGGAATTCATCCTCCATCTCTCTGGAGCATGACTTGGGACAAAAGTTCTAGGTGACTTTGCTTTTCCATTACCTCCTCATTATTGAACTTTTACCATTGTTGTTGTTATTGTTGTCTTTTGAGACAGGGTCTTGGTCTCCCTGTGTAGCTCAGCCTGGCCCTGAGCTCACTATGAAACCCAGGCTGGCCTCAAACTCACAGGCATCCTTTTGCCTCATTCTCCCAAGAGCTGGGATTACTGACATGTGCTGCCACACCTAAATCATTATTGGCTTGGATATAGAAAAGATTTCTTACTTTGCTTGGAAGCCTTTCTTATCTTTCCACTAACTGTCTACCCAAAGGTAGTTCTTAATTTTACATTAATCGATTTCATGAATAACTTGATGCTTCCTCTACCAAGAGCTTTTGGCTGGAAGATAACGTACCTAGTGAGCATGCTGTCGCAGCTCAATGCTGATCCTCCTCTCTCCTGTAAGAAAGTATCTGTAGAGGCTGGGCTCCAGAGAAACACGTGCTGAACCTCCCTTAGCTATGGACACTCAAGTATCCTGTTGGTGTGCATTCTATGAGCACACTGACTTGCAACAGAGGAGAATGTCTAAGTAAACATCTAAAACAAATTCTAAATGTTTTGAATAGCAAAAGTCTTGATTTTTTTCTTTGAATTATAGACAGGTTATTGACTAATTTATGATTACAGGAGTTATCTCTTGGAAATTAGTATAATTAAGCCCTAATGGAGGAAGTACAGAGTGGCCATAATATCAAAATTAAGGAATTACCAATTCTAGCATCTTAGTGTGCAATTTTTCTGAGGCACATTCATTTTTTTGACAGATGCTTTAGTCATCAAACACAAGATGAAATCTACAATGCTGATACAAAACATGGCATGTATGGAGGTTTTGTGGGACAGACTTATTAGAAGTATTTTAGGTACATTGTAACTTAACTATACATACACTTTAAGGAAGTGGATGTTACTATAACCTTATTAAAGATCAGAAAACTCTATGAAGTGATTGTAATATTAATTTTTCAAAATTATTTATTGGTTCATTTGAATAACAATGGTAGAAGCTGTTATGGTTTGTGTCTAGTTGTCCCCCCAAAGCCTCATGTAATCATGGAGTGGGGACTTCTAGAGTCTGTGATTAACTCATGATCCACTGGGATTATGTGTGATCCAAGGCCAGGATTATGGGTCTTAGTACTGCTGGGATTATGGATGTGAATACTACATCCTACCCTGGGGCAGAGAGCCTGAATGGAATATAAGAGAGAGACAGACTTTCTGTAGCCATTGCTCTTTGTTGTTGCTCTTCTGCCACCATGAACTGCTGCTCTCTGCCATGTGCTGCTCTGCCGTGGAACCAGCTGAATGTGGACTGAGACCTTCAGTAACTGTGAGCTAAGTCCATCTTTCATTTTGGATGTTGGATACTTGTCCCAGCAACAAGAGAAGAGTAATTAAGACAGAATTAAAAGTAAATTCACTATGGAAAAAATAGTTTCTGTCATTTAGTTAAACATGCAAATGACCTACAATTAGTTAGTGTAAATATGGATAAATAAGTGAATGGCTATATAAACAGAACTACCAGGAGTGCTATTTGCCATTAATGAGGAACTGAGTAACACTGATAGACATAGTAACTTTCATGTGATGATATGAAAATCAACGATATTATGTTCAGTGACAAAAGCCTATTTCAGAAGGTTGGAGTTTGGAACCTCAGTTGTATCTCATTCTCAAACATCCAGATGGGAGAGAGTTTAGTGTTTTCCATTGGGAGTAACAATAAATCTATAAGGGAAGATCTTGCTTTTATGACAGCAGCAGTTTGTTTCTTGATTTCTCTGGTGGTCACACAAATATACAAGTGACCACATATCACAGAACTGTACAGATATATTGTACCAAAGTCTACTGCTTGGTTTCAGTGTTGTGTTGTGGTTACATAAAATGGAACCTCTTTGTGAAACTAGGTGAATAGATCATTCAGCCAGCACACATGAATCTTCCTGTTACCATATAGTGATTTGAAAAAAAATACAAAAAGTAAATTTTTTTAAATGACAAAAGAAAACCAAAGCTTTGGAGACACTAAGTATAATAAAATCTTGGGAGCTAACTGCTACCACAGTGCAAAACAGACCATTTGTTTGTCCCTTGATATTCCTTAAGACAAAATAAATCTTTCTCCTTGCTTTATCAAACATAGGCAAGAACATCCCTGCATGTGTCCGCATAAGAGCCTTCCAGGGAAGGGATGGCTTTCTAAAGTGGATGGTGACATCCCTGTGTAGCAGTAGGACTCTGCTGGGCACAGCACAGCTGCTCACTGGGCATAGGCTGGAAGGGTCACTGCAGTAGGTGCATTCGAGCACATACGCCAAAATGTGCTCCATGTGCCTTACATCAGTTAACCCAGAAACGGTTCCCTCTTATATATTCACAAAGAGCAAAAGCAAGCATCTACCTTAACAACAATAAAAAAAAAAAAATTGATCAAAGAAAGAACTAAATCAATTGTGACTTTTGGATTTTGAAATACATGTATACAGAAATTCTGTGTGTTGAAGGGGCAATTGCACTTTGTTTTTTCTTCTGAATTGCAAACATTATTAATTTTATCATTTTAAAGTTAAACATGATAATTGGAGTAAAATAACTTGAGTTCAATCCTAGATATTAAAAAAAAAAAACAATACTGTAAAGAAGGGGGTATAGGTTAGTTATAGTTCCACCCTCAAGAAATTATCATTTTGGAGCAGAGCAGATGGCTCAGTGGAATAAGCGCTTGCTTGGCAAGCTCCAAAGTCTGAGTTCAATCCCTAGATCCACAAAAAAGAAAAGAAAAGAAAAAAAGAAAGGAAGGAAGGAAGGAAGAGAGAAAGAAAGAAAGAAAGAAAGAAAGAAAGAAAGAAAGAAAGAAAGAAAGAAAGAAAGAAAGAAAGAAAGAAAGAAAGATTATCATTTCTAGCAAGCAGGTGCAGTGGCTAGGGGTTTCATTTCCAAGTCGGCCATGCCTGCCCCACCTCTGGGGGGCGCTGAGAAGGCAATTGAGACTGGGTGTGGTGGCACATGTTTGTAATCCTAGCTCTTAGGAGGCTGTAAACAGGAGGATCACTACAAGTCCAATCTAGTAGTGAGACCCTGAACACCCTGTAGACCCCTCCCTAAAATAAAAGAAAAAATGAACAAAGAAAAAAAGAAAAGAAATTATCATTTCTAGCCTGGCATAGTACTGCATACCTGAATCGAGAACTTGGAGAATCTGAGACAGGAGGGTCACAAATCTGAAACCAGCATGGTCAGTTTACTGTTTTTGCGAGACCTTGTTCCAAAACACAAACAAAACAGGCTGGAAATGTCCTTAGTGCAAAGGCCTTGAATTCAGTCTTATTGCAAAAGTTAAAAAAAAAATTACAAAATTACTATTTCTAACATATGTGCTTGGGCTGGCCAGATAGCTCAGGAGACTGAAAATGCCTGCTTAGGCAGGCACAACAAGCAGGGTTCAATCCTTGGTGTGTTGTTTGGGCCCTGCCCTCACTAAGATGGCAAATGAGACTGGGCGTGGTGGTGCCCACCTGTAATCCCAGCTTTTGGGAGGCTGAAGACAGGAGGATCACTGTGAGGCTGATCTATGTAATGAGACCTTGTAGACCCTGCACTAAAATACATTTAAAAAAATTAACATATATGCTCTTTCCCAATACTTTTGTTTATACAATATAAACACAAAATGAACACAATTACATTGACTCTAATAATATCCTTTTTCATTTAAATACACTGTGTAAATTGTCATATATGAAGGGACAAAATTTTAAAAGTACAAGTTAGACATCTCACTTAACTAAGTCTGTTAATCAACTATTCTATAAGCGGTTTCAGATAGCAGGGTGTTAAAATTTCCTTCAAAAAAGTATAGATTTTCCTAGTTAGTCCTGTAGGTCTGTTAAAATCTTCAGTTAAGTGAAAAGACTCATAGCTTCTTTTATTTTCATGGTGTGCTATTCCTTTTACTACCACAAAATGTGCTCCCTTATCTTTTCTAATGTTTTGCATTTCCTTTTGAGGATTGCCTTAGAGACCCCTACTGTTTGGAAATATACTATTTTCAGGGAAGTTCAACTCTAAGCACATTTTTTTCCTTATATTTTAAACCAAATCCTGTTTAATATACATTTGTTTATTTTCAGGTATACAAGAATTCAAAACCTTTCTACTGTCTGTACATTTCATTTGTCTACAGAATGCAGTTTCCATAGTCTTTATTATTTGTAATTTAATAAAGCTTCTGTTGTGCTTTAGCTTGTTAGTTGTATTGTTTCCTATAACATTGCACAGATTTTATTCAACATATACATATTTTACTGTGATTTATTAAATTTTCTTCATGTCTCATCGAAAAGTGCATTTGTACTTTAATTCTGTTTGATTGTGGTTGTGGCTGGTTTTGTGGTGTGTTTGCGTAAGAAAACATCTCACATTGCAATACAGTTAATTCAACTAACATAATAAACAGCTTGGCAACCAAGTGCAGTCTGACTCAGCGATAGCACTAGGAAAGAGAAGAGTACCACTCCCTGCTGACAGGAAAAAGACATATTCGAAGTGTGGACTGTGGTTTCCACTGACTGTATGCTAGCTTAGGACCGTCATGAACTTCAGAAAAGGTACGTGTAACCAGGACCAGCTGTATATATTTTCAGGTTATGTTTAGAATACATATACATTATTGAGACATCCTTTTTTTTTTTTAAATTACTTTTACAAGGATGTTCTTTTTCCTAGAATCTCTTAAAAAAACAAAAGATGCCAGCCAGTCTTCTCATTGTTCTTTCACAGTTGCTTCTGTTATCTGTTGTTGCATTTACATTTTATCTGTGTTCTAGACTGGTGAACTTGTATCTTTCTTTGTTCATTGCTGAGACATTGCCAGTTTTTTTTTTTTTTTTTTTTTTTTTTTTTTTTTTTTTTTTTTTTTTTTTTTTTTTTTTTTTTTTTTTTTTTTTTTTTTTTTTTTTTTTTTTTTTTTTTTCTATTTTTTTGGTGCAGGGTCTCACTATGCATGCAGCCCACATTCATAGTGATCTTTCTGCTTTCCGCCTCCCACGTGCTGGGATTACAGGCACGCGCCACCACGCCCAGATTGCATCGCCAGCTCAGCGCACCCGAAGGCGGGGCCGGTGCGGTTTGGGGAACCAAGGATCGAACACTAGTCCCTGCACTTCCCTAAACAAGCGCTTAGTCCACTGAGCTATACCGCCGGCCCTGACATTGCCAGTTTTGTACTCTTAAATACAACTTCCCTGCCTGGTATCAAGTACTTTTCTTCTACTGCTCCACAGAGGATATGTTCATAGTATATGAACTTCCTATTCTTATTTTATTATTTTTTTTCTATCTTTTCATGTCTCTGAGCTGCATTTTGACTTAGTTTCTCTGAAGCACTGTCAAATCATTAATCTTGTTATAATTTGTTTCTATCTGCAAACTATATCAAATATCAGATCTTTGTATTCCAATGATTGCATTTTATTTCTAACTTTCATAGCTTTTATGCTCACTTATTTTTAAATGCATGTATCTCATTGTATTATATAATTTGTAGTTCTTATAAAAATTAATATTTGTGAGCAGCTCAAATATGCATATTTTACTGTGATTTATTAGATTTTCTTCACGTCTCATCCAAACGTGCATTTGTACTTTATTGTTTTGTTGTGGTTGTTGCTGGTTTTGTGATGTGTTTACATAAGAGAACTGGGCTCTGAGTGCCAACTCTGAGATCACCCTTAGTCAGTATCATCCCTCCGTTCTCTAAAGGGTGTCATACTGTGACCAAGATCAACATTTCACAAATGACCTAATTTAAATATGTACAAAACTTTATCCAAACAGGTGGGCAAACTAGAGCTATAGGTACCAAGTTGACATATTAAGGTTATGTGATTTCCCAATTATGACTGATTTATTTATAAAATATACAATCAGATGTAACCAGTCCAGGAGAGAAGTAGAATGGCCATAGCCTGCTATGAGGGTGCTATGGTTGTGTCTTCTTTCCTCCCCCACCCCTGCCCAAAGCCTCATGTATTCATTGGGTCAGATTCCAGAGTTGGTGTTTTTTTTTTTTTTAATGGTACTGGGGATCAAACTCTAGGCCTTGTGCCTGCCAGGCAGGCACTTATGCCACTGAACTATCTCCCTGGCCTTGTGATTAATCCTTAATCTGATGCTGGGATTATGGGTGTGAGTGCTGTACCTGCCCTGGGGCCAATAATCTGCCTAAAAATATAAGGAAGAGAGAGAGACTTGCTAACAGCTACAGTTGCTGCTCCTCCCTTTGCTCCTTGCTGTTTTCTGCTGCCATGAACTGTTGCCCTCTGCCATGAACCACTCTCCCTGGAGCCAGCCAATCATGGACTAAACCCTCCAGTAACTGTGAGCTAAATAATACTTTCCTTCCTTCATTTTGGGTGTCTGGAATTTGTCTCAGCAATGACAAAAAAGCAACTGAGACAAAGGGCCTCTAAATAGAAGTCTAGGCTCCCATGGCCAAAGAGTGATTGCTTCCCTATCACAGCTCAGTGTTGCCCCTTTCCCCTCATAATGGGTAGGGTATTCTAGACTTCAGGCTGTAAAAGCACTTAGAGGATCAGCACAATTCCTAACCAATGGCTTAGGCCAGGAGCTAGCCTGTATTTTCTGTAAATTCCAAGATATTAAGTATTTTAGTTGTGCAAATCACGGAATCCTTGTCACAACTACATATTCAGCTCTGCATAAGACAGCCATACAAAGTACTTGCAAGCAGAAGAAAGCAAGGTTCTCTCAACTTTATCAACATCCGGAATTTGATTTTTCTTTCTGTCTCTGTCTCCATGTCTATCTGTCTCTTTCTCTCGTTCTTTCTCTCTTTTCTTTCTTCTTTCTTTCATGTCTTCATTTCTTTAGTACTAGGCGTTTAACCCCAAGATGCTTGATCCAGCTAAATTCCATATAGTTTTTTTATCTGTCCCAAAATATTATGCTCCTTTTATGCATTTCACTGGCATCCAAAAACATAAAAGTACTTGTAATGACACAGAAATAAGAGATGAGTTAAATAATCTTTCCTGTTCCAGGCAATCACCTGGAAGGAGGTGTGGGTCCCAGGTAGAAGACCACCAGCACTTACCTGGGCCTCAAGGTTGTGAAGGTGAAGTCCCTGAGGCCCTAACACAGAGAACTGTGTGTGCACACATGTGTGGTGTGTCTGGAAAACGTAGACTATACAATCATGTACTTGCTAATTTTGTGTGTTTTTGCAGTTGTATAAAGCTCTAAATATTTTCCAAAGTGTCCACATTGTTTCATCAAAGTTGGCATGGTACAGGTTGATGTCACAGACCTCGTCAGACAGTGCTTAAAACTGGGGTTCTTCAAATTATGTAAATCTTATTTGCAGCACCTTCTGTAGGGAAAGAGGTACCATGTGTGGTATTTGATTGCTGCTTTCCAATTAGCCTCCTTCATTGTTCCCTCTCGTTCCTGTCCATTGAGTAGTTCGGGGTGGACCGTACTTGGAGGCCTGCCTCCTTGCTGGATCTTGTATCAGATGAAGCCACAGGGAGTGTGTGATGCCAGCAGTATATTCCCTCTCTTTCAGTGAGTTTGGCTTTGGTCTTTCTTCCTTCTTTAGTGCAAAGATGGCCTTTGTATTTCTGGGCCTAATTCCTACTAACACTCTGTATATACCCAGTAAGCTTCAGCCTTACCAAGGCTTTGTATTTGTTCTCCTTTGAGATATTTGCCTTCTTACTAAATCCAGAGTTTTGTGTTTTCTGTTGCATATATGCTTGCTATAATTTTGAACCAAAATAGACTTTTATTCTTGAATGAAAGTCTTATGCATCTCTTACTTATTGAAAATCCTGACACATACATTTATTTGTACACTTATCAGACTTTTATTTATTTATTTTGTATTTTGCATAAATACAGACCTACAGGCTGTTCGGGGTCTCACTACTAGTTCAGACTCATAGGGATCTGCCTATTTGAAGCCTCACAAGAACTGGTATTATAAGCACACACAACCATGCCCAGTCTCATTTGCTATCTCAGCATGCCTCTGGAGAGGGACTGGCACACTAGGCCTGTGGATCAAACCCCAGCCCCAGCAGTTGTTTGCAGGTGTTTGAATCTGCTGAGATATTTAGCTGGCCCTTATCTGACTATTTTTAAAGTATCAGTTGATTAAAGTAGAAGCCCAATGTAAAAATATGTGTCATGAAACTTTAGGTCCTATTGAATTTCTAAATTTGTGTGCTCTCTCTTCACTCATCCAATGCTCAAAAAATGTTTTGGTCTTTAATAGATAAAATGAAATTAGTATTCCTAATATATGTCTTGTCAACATTTTTATCTAGGTAAAATTTACAGAAAATATAATACGTAGTATTTTTTAAAGAATTTTTTAATTAATTTTACTGAGAAAGCAATAGCAATGAGACAGATTCAAAACCAATTAATAGGACAGTTTCAATAAGTAATACATTGCACACTTTTGTCTTCTTAGTGGTTATTCATAGTACAAGATGCAGACAGGATAGCCTGTCCAAAAACACTCTTAGTACAAATCTTTCTATTCAATGAATTAAGAGAAAGTAACTCTATATCTATGCTATTTTCAATAAATACATACAAAATGGTCCTTCATTCGTATCCCCTTTTTTGTTTAGTTTTGTCAGAGATGGGTATTCCATTGGCATTCAAATACTGTAGGTGTGGGAATTCAGCAAAATAATGCAATGTACCCCAGTAGTCCATAATAGTAGTGTGTTATCCATAGGACTGGCAGTGTCAGAAATTGTTGACTTGAGCCCTTTACAGCTCAGCATATTAATATGGCCTTAATTTTTATACCTTGTTTTTATACTTTTCTGCTGGATGGCTAAGACCAAGATAAAGCAAGACCTATACAACAAGAAATATAACTTTTGTATCTGCCAAGGTCAGTAAAATACCCTCAGGATTTATCCTGGAACACTGTACTAGTTTGTAGATCTTTTGTGAGTGTCAGCTATGTGGATGACTCATGGCCATTGCTTGACCGATTTACTCTCTGTGAGAGCCTGAGAGAATGTTTTCTCTCCATGTGACTCTCCTTAAGCACACTTTACATTATTGGTCACATTTTTCTGTGGCCCTATAATCTCCTTGATCAGAAAATTTGGACCACAACTGACTTACATGATGTTACATTATAGGTTGTCCTATGTTCAGAGTCCTCATTGACCTTGAAAGATTAGGGCCAAAATGTTGGCTATCCTTGCAGCCTTTCTGTTTCTCTAATTTTTGGTCTGGATACTTAGGTTGTTAACCCTCCAGAAGAGAAGTTTAGACAGCATAGACAGTTGAGCTTAACCTCACCATCTGTTTGAATATCAAACTCTTAGACATAACATAGAACAAGTATCTTACATCAAGTATTGATAAGTTAAACTTCAAGTTCGCACAAAATATAAAGAAAAAAATTTTTAAAAATTAAAAAAATAGCAATAAGCAATTACATATTTTTACACAGAAATAGAGAAATCTATCCATATGAAGCATTGTAGAAGGACAGTGTTGTGACATTTTTTTCTTGTTTCTTGTTTTCATTTATTACCCTTTTTTTCAAACAAACATTTACTTGAGAGACTGTATGGCAGTAATTTGTATGACATGATGGGTAGTACATACTTAGAAGACCAGAAAGACCGGCATTCCAAGCATGACCCTAGTATTGCACATTGCTAACTTCAGTGTGGTTGCTTAGTTCACAGGTATCAGTATATATAGTTAGTTAGGAAGAGAATCCTACAAATTAACTGCTAGTTTCAAAAACCTGCTGAAGATCTCAGGATCACTGCCATAACTATGTTGTGCATATAAATGTATGACGTTGCCCCTGTCATATTTTCTAACTTTTCTCCTTGCCTTCTCTTCACTATCTAATCCTTAAATTCTCACTTTACTTTTAATTGTGTTATACATTTCTGTTTTTTAACAGATTTTCAAAACAAGGATGGCTAATTATATATATATAATAAAACAATCCAACACAGATCAGCAGTCCTCAGTAGAAGCAGGTTATCCACAGAAGTTGTTGACTTGAGCCATTCACAGCTCATTATATTAATATAACTTTACTTTATATAACTCCATTTTATACTTTCCTGCTTTAACTTTCCAAGATAAAGCAAGACCTATGTAACAAAAAATGTAACATTTGTATCAGATAAGGTCAATCACTTACCCTCAGGGTTTATCCTGTAACCCTGTACTGCTCTTTGTAGATTCCTTGTCAATGTCAACCTTCTGAATGAGTCAAGGCCATTGCTTGACCAATTTGTTCTCTGTGAAAGCCTGAGAGAAAGTTTTCTCTCCATGTGACTCTCTTTAGGCACACTATACATCATTGATTGCATTCCTCTGTGGTCCCATAATCTCCTTGATCAGAAAATTTGGGGCACTACTGAGTTACATGATGTTATAGTACAGGTTCTTCTATGTCCGGAGTCTTCACTAATCTTGAAAGGCTAGGGACAAAATATTGGCTGAACTTGTAGCATTCCTTTTTCTCCAAGTTTTAATCTGAAAACCTAGGTTGTTAACCCTTCAGAAGAGAAGTTTATTACCCTTCACATATGCAGTTGAGTTTACCCACACTATTAGTCTAAATATCAGAAATCATAGGCATAACATGTAGCATGTGTTTTCCATCAAGTATTGAGATAATAAACTCTAAGTCAATAAAGAATATGAGGAAGAAGAAAAATTAAAAAACAGGAATGAACACTTACATATATTTACATAGATACTTAGAAATCCATCCATATATAGCATAGTAGCATTGTAGCATGACTGTCTTGTGACAGTCTTATTTTTCATTTACAGCCCTTTAAAAAGGGAAGTATAGTAATAGCTGGTATGTCATGACAAAAAGTACATATTTAGAAGACCAGAATGGCAGGCATTTGGAGTGTGACCCTTCTATCACACTTTGTTTAATTCAGTGCAGTTGCTTGGTTTACAGGTATCAACATATACAGTTAGTTGGGGTAAAAATCCTACCACTTAACTGCTAGCTTCAAAAACCTCCTGAGGTTTCTCAGGATCATTGTATTACCCATCTAGTGTGTAAGTGAATGGTCTTGCCTCTGTCATGTTTCCTAGCTTTTCCCCTTGCCCTCTCCTCATTGTCCAATCCTCAAGTTCTTGCTTTCCTTTTAATTGTGTTATACATTTCTATTTGCAATTCTTTTGAGTTATGCTAGGGAGACTATATGATATTTGCACATGTGGGTCTTGTTTATTTTACTTATGTCTTCAAATACCATCAAGTTAAATATGAAGGCTTCAAGTTTATCATTCTTTACAGCTGAGTAATACTCCATTGTACAAAAATACCACATCTTTTTCAACCATTCCTCATGTGACAGGCATCTTGGTTGTTTCCAAGATTTGGCTATCACAAATTGTGCTGCTATAAACATAGGTACACATATATCACTATGTGTATGATTAGACATTTTCAGTTCCTCTTGGAAAATTCCCAGTAGCTGGCTTGGATGGATTTTCCATTCCTAGTTTTTTAAGGAGTCTCCACACTGATTTCCATGATAGTTGCACCAGTCTACATACCCACCAGCAGTGGAGAAGGGTTCCTTTTTCCCCACATTCTCTCCAACATTTGTTGTTGGTTGACTTCGTTATGATAGCTATTCTTTCTGGGGTGAGATGGTATCTCACTGCTCTTTCAATTTGCATTTCATGGATGACTAGTGATGTGGAGCATTTTTTCATATATTTAATCGCTTCTTTGTATTCGTCCTCTGAGAAGTATGTGTTTATCTCTGATACCCATTTCTGGATTGAGTCTTTACATTTAGGGGCCCTAATGTTTTTAGTTCTTTATAAATTCTAGAGAGCAGACCCTTGTCTGCGTTTTTATGAGGATTTTTTCAAAATTTGTGGGTTGTCTTTCCACTTTGATGGTAATTTCTTTTGACATGAAAACGTTCTCAATTAACAGGTGGTTCCAGTTGTTAATTCTTTCAAGTGTTTCTCATGTGAATACATGCTTGTTCATGAACTCTTTGCCAAATCCTATGTCTTCAAGAGTTTCTCCTACTTTCTCTTCCAGGTGATTGAGTGTCTCTGTTTTAATGTTAAGATCTTTAATCCATTTTGACTTTAGCTTAGTGCATGGTGATAGACCTGGGTCAAGTTTTAGTTTTCAATATGTGGAGAGCCAATTTTTCCAGCACCATTTTTTAAAGATTCTATCTTTCTTCCACTAAGCTTGTTTGGTAGCATTGTCCAGGATCAAGTGGTTGAGTGTGTTTGTAGGGGGCTCTGCATCTTCTACTCTATTCCACTGATCCTCAGGTCTATTTTTTGCCAAAACCATGCTGATTTTTATCACAGTAGCTTTGTAGTATAATTTAAAGTCAGGAATTGTAATGACTTCTGACTTGTACTTGTTGTCCAGGATTGCCTTTGCTATTCTAGGTCTTTTCTGGTTCCAAATAAATTGAAAGAATGATTTCTCTAGGTCTCGGAGGTATTGTGTTGGTAGTTTGATAAGGATTGCTTTGAATCTGTACAACAATTTTGGGAGTATGGCCATCTTCACGATGTTGGTTCTTCCTATCCAGGATCAGGGTATATCTTTCCATTTTCTGAAATCTTCTATGATATCTTTTTCCAGAGTACTATAATTTTGCATGAAAAGATTTTTAACTTCTTTAGTTAGATGAATTCCAAGATATTTCATTTTCCGTGGTGCTATTGTTGAAGGTATTATTTCTATAGTTTCTCTCTTATTGTGTTTGTTATCTATGTAGAGAGATGCTATTGCCTTTTGAGTTTTGACTTTATATCAATTCTAGTGGCTTCTTGGTGAAGTTTTTTGGGTCTTCCAAGTAAAGTATCATTTCATCTGCAAATAGTGATAATATAACTTCTTCTTTACCTATTCTTATTTCTTTTATTTCTTCCTCTTGTCTTATTGCTGTGGCTAATAATTCCAAAACTATATTGAATAGCAGGGATGATAGAGGACATCCTTGTCTGGTAACAGACCTAAGAGTTTTTCCCCATTTAGAATAATATTAGCGATTGGGTTGTCATAGATAGCTTTTATCAAATTGAAGTAGAGGCCTTCTATTCTAATTTTCTGAAGGATTTTGAACATGAATGAGTGTTGGACTTTGTCAAAAGCATTTTTTTTTTGCACCAGTTCAGAGGATCATGTGGTTTTTAGCTTTTGCTCTATTGATGTAGTGTATTACATTTATAGATTTTCGAATACTGAGCCATCCTTGCATCCCTGGGATGAATCCTACCTGGTCATGGTGTATATATTCTTGATGATTTGCTATGTTCTATTTGCCAGGATTTTATTCAGGATTTTTGCATCTATGTTCATGAGTGAGATTTGCCTGCAATTCTCTTTTATAATTGTGCCTTTCCCTGGTTTTGGTATTAGTATAATACTTTTCTCCAGGAATGATTTTTGGAGAACGGTTTCATTTTCAATTTCAGTGAAGTTTGTGGAGTGTAGGGAATATATCTTCTGTAAATTTCTTGTACAATTCAACTGTGAATCCATCAGGACCTGGACTTTCTTTGTCGGCAAGCTTCTTATTACATTTCATATTTCGTTGGCTGTTATTGGTTTTTTGAGAGTTGTTCTATCTTCTTAATTCAGTTTTGGTAATTGTACCTTTTAAGGAATCTGTCCATTTCTTCTGTGTCTTCTATTTGTGAGCATAAAGATTCTCAAAGTAGGTATTGATAATCTTCTGAATTTCCACTGGGTCTATGGTGATTTCAAGCTTTTCATTCCTTATTGCTTATATTTGAATTTTTTCTTTCCTTTTTTTGATGAGGTTAGCTAGTGGCTTATCAATTTTATTTAGTTTTTTAAAGAACCAGCTTTTTGATTCATTGATTCTTGGAACTATTTTCTTCATCTCAGTTGTATTAATTTCTGCTCTAATCTTCATGATTTCTGCTCATTTTTGGGCTTTGGGCTTGGTTTGTTCCTCCTTTTCCAAATGTTGGAAGTGTTGCATTAGTGTGTTTATTTGTTTTCTTTCTGTTTTCCTAATGTGTGAGTTTGTAAGTATGAACTTCCTTCGGAGAACTGCTTTCATTTCATCCCATAAATTTGGATAAGTTGTGCTTGAATTTTCATTGAATTGTATATATTCTTGAATTTCTTGTTTAATTTCATGTGTAACCTATTGATTGCTGAGTAGGGTGTTGTTTAATTTCCATGTATTTAGGTTTCTTTTGTCGTTTATTTCCAGTTTCATTGCACTGTGGTCAGATAATATGCATGGGATAATTTATGTTTTCTTGCATATAGTTAGGTATTACCTATGGACCAGTATGTGGTCTATTTTAGAGAATGAGCCATGTGCAGCTGAAAAAAATGTGTATTCAGCTGTTGTTATTTGGAACACTCTGTATATGTCTGCCAAGTCCATTTATTTCAAGCTCTGGTTCAGTTCTGCTGCTTCTGTGCTAATTTTTTGTCTAGTTGACCTGTCTTTGTGGGATAAGAGGGTATTTAGGTCTCCTGTTAAGATTGTGATCTTGGATATTAGCTTTTTCATGTCCATTAAGATTTGTTTTACATAGTTGGGTGTTCCAGTGTTTGGTACATACATATTTATGAGTATTACCTCTTGCTCTTGAATTTTTCCCCTAACCTGTATATAGTAGCCTTCTTTATTCTGTTCGATCATTCTTTGTTTGAAGTTGCGACTGTCTGAGAACAGAATTACTACTCCTGCTTTTTTCTGTAGTGCTGGGACATGCAGTATTGTTTTTCATCCTTTGACTTTAAGACTATGAATGTCCTTTTGAGTTAAGTGTTTTTCTTGTATACAGCATATTGTTGGATTTTTGTTTCCTAATCCACTGTGTCAGTCTATTTCTCTTAATTGGTGAATTGATTCCATTTCGATGGTTATCATTGAAATGTGTTGACTTATGATTGTCATGTTATTTACCTGCTATTGTTTACTCCTTTCTATCCTGTGTTTAATTGTTTTCCCTATTTAGTGTATTTCTTCTGTTCTCATTAGCGGAGTTCTGGTCATTGTGGTCCCTCTCTAGAACATCTTTCAGTAGCCTGTGTAGAGATGGCTTTGTCATCATGAAATTCTTTAGTTGTTCTTGTTCATAGAAATATTTCACTTCTCCATCAAACTTGAAAGAGAGTTTTGCAGGGTATAGTTGTCTGGCTTGGAATTTGTTTTCATACTGGACTTGAAGAACTCTGCTCCATGCTCTCCTTGCCTTCATGGTTTGTGAAGAGAAGTAAGCCATAGTTCTGATGCATTTTCCTTTTAATGTGATCCTTTTCTTTTCTCTTGCAGCTTTCAGTATAGTATTCTCATGTTGGATTTCTGGGATCTTGACTATTATATGTCACGATGTGTTTTTAGTTGGGTTGAAGTCCTTTGGTGTTCTGTATACATGTTACCTGACTGTGAGATCTTTTTCCTCATATTTGGGAAGTTTTCTGCTATTACTTCTGTTCATATTCTTTTTATATCATTTGTATTGACTCCTTCATTCTCATTGAAGCCAATTAATCTCACATTGTTCATCTTTGTGTCATGTTGCAGGTGATGGATTATTTTTTCCTGCATCCTAGTGTTTCTTTATAGATCCTTTCTCAGCTTTTTACTAGCCTCACCAGTATCTTCAGGAACTAAAACTCTGTCTTCACTTTCACTGAAACGTTTTACAGGCTTGTGATTGAGATTTTAAGTTCTTCTATTTCTCTGGCTCTGCTTCATGTGGTATATTACTTTCTTGTATTGCTTATTCAAGGATTCCATCCTTTTTTATCCCCTCTTTTTCTTCAGTGTCTTCTTGAGAAGCAGTTATTAATTCTCTTACTTAAGAGATTATTTTTGATCTGATTTCTTCTATATGTTCCCCCATTTGATTGTTTTTTACTTCAGATACTTTTATTTCAGAGATTTCTTTTATTTGAGAGGTTATTTCTGATCTGAGTTTTTCTATACCTTTCTTCCATTGTTTCTGTACTTCAGACATTATTAATTCAGACATTTCAGCTGTGTGATTCCCAATTTTTTATGTGCCAGTTTCTTCTGCACTTATTCTGGGTGGATTTGGTTCCTGAGATTGCATTTTGCTCCTTCTTGTCCCTATTTTGTATAGCACTGCCCTCTGACCTTTTGTGTAGAGCTTTGGTGCAGTTATAACCTTAGCATATAGGGAAATTTGGGTGCATATCTACTAAGTTTGAATTCCACCACTTGTGCCTGGCTTGGGTCTTGTTGCTGTGCTCAGCTTCTTCCTGCTGCAGCCCTTGGAAGTGAAACTGTTCTACCACTCTGGCAAGATGTTCTGCTCATGGATTAGCTGGGTGGTTCTGGTCCTAGCCTCTGGGCTGGGACTTCTGCTGAAGTTTTTCATCCCCAGGCCTGTATCCTGCTTTATGAGGGTTCTAGAGAGTGAGGTAGAAGTTCTCACTCACAATTCAGGCTTGTGCTGGGTCTGGAGAGGTCCCAAGAGTGTGGCAGAATTTTTCACTCACGTGGCAGGCCTAGGTTTATATTGTAGGGGTGGAGGCAATGCACAGTATTAAGTACACAATTCATCAAGTTCTGAAAATACTTACTTCCATGCTATTGAGATACTTAAGCTGTGTCATACTCCAGAAAGATCCTTTTGCTTCCAGATCCTAGATTCAAGTATATATCATTACCTTGAAATTTTTCTACCTACCACAGGTTAGCTTCTGCTATTCTAGATGTTATATAAACAGATTCATAGACTTTTGACTGCTTTCTGAAATTTCGTATGAACTAGATATTTTCCAGTCCTAAAAAGTATGCCAATGTACTGCATTTCTTTACCAATTTCTTATTGATCACTGGATTGCTCTCAATTAGAAGATGTTAAGAGTTGACTTAAGTTTTGAATTTTCAGCACAGAGGGCTCACATTCTTTGTAAAAATAAAACAAAGAATATTAGTAACAACAGCTTTAAAAGCGAACTTCAAAATAAATACATGAAACTTTGTTTTATTTAAGAATCCCTTTGTATTTAAGCAATACAACAACCAATCATATACCTATGTTTGTAGCAGCACAATTTGTGATTGTGATTAGCCAAATCTTGGAAACAACCAAAATGCCCGTCACATGAGGAATGGTTGAAAAAGATGTGGAATTTTGATACAATGGAGTATTACTCAGCCATAAAGAATGATAAATTTGAAACACTTATATTTAAGTGGATGTCACTTGAACATAGAGTCATAAGTTAAATAAACCAAACACACACGTGCAAATATCATATAGTTTTCCTAGTATAAAAAGCAAAAGAAGGAATGCAAATAGAAAGGTATAACAACAACTAAAAGGAATTTAGACAGTTAGGGTAAACTGAACTGCATATGTTGCAGGGTAATAATCAGCGTCTCTTCTGGATGGTTAACAGCCTAGGTTTACAGATCAAAAATTGGAGAAATGGAAGTGCCTCAAGGTCAGCCAACATTTTGGCCCTAGCCTTTCAAGGTCAGTGAAGACTCAGGACATAAGAGAACCTGTAATGTAACATCATGGAACTCAGCTGTACCCCAAATTTTCTGATCAAGGAGATTATGGAGCCACAGAGGAATGTGATCAATGATCTACAGTGTGCCTAAGGAGAGTCACATGGAGAGAAAACATTCTCTCAGGCTTTCACAGAGAGCAAACTGGTCAAGCAATGGCTGTGACTCATCCACATGGCTGACAAAAACAAAGCATCTACAGAGCGAGGTACAGGATTACACAATAAACCCTGTGGGGACTTGACTGACCTCATCAGATACAAAAGCTACATTTTTTGTTATATAGGTCTTGCTTTATCTCGTTCTTAACCATCCAGCAGAAAAGTATAAAAATGAGTTATATATAAAATAAAGCCATAATGATATTCTGAGCTGTAAATGGCTCTAGTCAACAACTTCTTTGGATAACCCACTACTATTATGGACTACTGGACTGTGTTGGACTGTTTCACTGAATTCAAGCACCTATAACAATTGAATGACAATAGAATTCCCATCTTTGACAGGAATAAACAAAAAAAAGAGGATACAAAGGAAGGATCATTCTGTATTTGTACATACAGTACAGTTACGATAAATATCCAGCATTTTTGGGTAATTCTATGAGAAGAAATATGTGCAGTAATAGTGTTTGGACAAGATATCCTGTCTGCTTCTTGTACTATCAACAACCACTAAGAAAATAACAATGTTCAATGTATTAATTATTAAAACTGTACTATAACTCAGATTTTAAAATAAAAAGCATACAGCTACATTCTCTTAATTCAGTGAATAGAGGCATATGCTCTGATACTGTGTGTAAATAGAATACCATGTATACACCTTGTATAGCAAATAAACACTATGAAAACAATATGCAATGTATTAATTATTGAATCTGTTCTACTAATTTGATTTGAAAATGTCTCATTGCTATTTATTCTTCAATAAAATTATGGAAAAAAAATCATGTGTGCTTTAAACCATGAGATTCAGGGTCTGAAAGAAAGCTCAGCTAACTAAGTACCTTCTTAGGCAAGGGCAGGGATGTGGGTTTCACCCCCAGCACCACATATGGCACCGGTTCCACCCTCAGGCATCCTGAGCCATCCACCAAATCAGGATGTAGTGACAGATGCCTATAATCCCAGAGCTGGGGAAGCTGAAACAGGAAGATCACTACGAGTCCAAGCTATAGAAAGACCCTGTATGAAATACATATAAATAAATAAATAAATAAATAAATAAATAAATAAATAAATAAATGCTATGAAATCAGCTAGCCTGTGGGTCTTCACAAAACGTGTGAGGATGCATTGTTTTAGCGTTGGTCCAGCAGTTTAGTCATTTGTTTATTTTATTTTATTTTATTTTATTTTATTTTATTTTATTTTATTTTATTTTTACAGAGCTGGAGATTCATCTCAGGCCCTTGTGCTTGCCAGGCAAATGCTTCTTCAACTGGCCATTTCCGTAGCCCCTGGTCCAGCAGTTTAAATATGGCTCTGTGAAGCAACTTACGGAGCTCTCTATGCTGTGGTGATTATTCTTGTATTTATATAATATAATCCACCCAAATATTTTTTCCCAGATGTCTGGTTCCTTTTGAATGCATACTTCAGTTATATAAAGATTTCTTCCAAATTTGACTATGTCTTAAGAAGAAATATTTTCAATAATCTGAAAAAAATTTCTCTTATTCTTAAACCAACCATTTTTGATAGAACTCAGCATACTGTGTTTAATATGTACCAGCTGTATAACAATAACCTTGAACTTATGATATGGTAAGCTAAAAGGAAAGCTTTTTATCACAACTTCCTATGTGCATTTTCATCATGTCATATGGTGTACATCTGGCTAAGCTTCTGATACTATGTGTTAAAAAAAAAAACCTAATATGTTCAAAACTAATTTTAAAATCCTGTGCTTTTCTTTTGCCCTCCATTTAAAAAGATAAATATTAAACATAATCATGAAAATATCTATGAAGTGACATGGGAAGTCACACAAAAAGTGTGCTCAGAATCTGAATTTGCTTTATTAAAATAATTTGAGTGGAAAAGAAGTAAGAGTAAAACATTCATTAAACAAAGAATTTCAAATAAGGTTGCTGCTTTGTATATTACTTTGACTTAGTTGCTCCAAAATAACTATGAAATATATCTTATTTTGCATTTTCAGATGGGAAAACTATGGTCAGAGGTGTTACGTGATGCATTTTTTTTTTTTTTTTTGTTACATGATGTATTCTAAGTCATAGGTTCATCCATACTCACACCCTATAGGAAGCCTTATCAAGGGATCAAGTACCAGTTTTATACATCTATTAATAGCTAAATAGGAATACATAAGAGGCAACTAAACACCTTAGAGAAGCCAGATTTGTAAAGCACTCATAATATCAGAGAATTCTTATGTTATGAGAATAAAAAATAGACTTTAGAAAACATAAAATTTGAGTGTGGAATGTGCTTCCTCTTTTTCTGTGTTTCTGTCAGTAGTAAACAGTTTCTTTTGTCCTGGTGTCTAGTAGTGTTCACTTCCATTCCACTAATGATACATGCCAGATGAATTTCGGAAGTTTTAATTGAAAAATGTGTTTATTCTTAGCTGTACATTTTAAATGGGCTGGGAAAACAAAGATTGATAGCAAGCAATGTGAAAAGTTCACTAATCACTGAGTACAGTGAGAATGCAAAACATTCCTAAAATAAGAACGTCATTCAGTTTGCTCAGAGAAGGCATTCAAAGGACTTAGGCAATTTTGTGACACACTTTCAGGTAAAAGCAAATGTAGTTAAAAGACTAAACAATAAGGATATAAAATGGAGTGAAGCCTGGGCATGTGTGTTGACAAAAAGTAAAGGATCTGTACTGGCTGTGTAACCATGGAAGATCTGGCTTGTTCCATACAAACAATGATCAGTGTGGCAAAAGGTTTGCAGGAAAGAAAAGTATGGAGCTGGAACTCTGAAATGGGTAGAAGTAATAGCCTGAGGAGAAACACTCGTGATCAGAGTAACAGGGAGGCATGGCTCACGTGACAAAAGATTTAGACCACGTTAATCACCAATGAGCTGGTTTGAGCAGACAGAATACCAAGAAACTTCTCAGGCAAATGCCTGAAGTGTCTGTGTGTGTGTGTGTGTGTGTGTGTGTGTTTAGTGGGAATGAGAATGTCTAAAGTCATACATTTAATAACTTTGATTTTATTCTTTCATAAGTAGCTAAAATATTATTCATTACATTATGGTGTGGAAAAACAAATTTACATAAATTTAAAGAGAAAATATTTATTGATTTGAGTGGTAAATAAAAAATGGTATATATTTATTATATGTAACATGTTTTGAAATACATATATACACACATTGTTGAAAATAATTCAGTTTAGCTATTGACACATGCATTACCTATACAGTCATCTTTTGAGTTAGACCACTTATATTCTATACTCTTAGCAATTTTTAGGAATACTACTAATATTCATCGTGTTGCTCTTAGCTATAGTTATCATGTTATAAAATAGATCTTTTTAATTTCTTCTTTCTATTAAGACAAACTATAGAACACCCAAACTACGTGTGTCTTTTATAGGTCTCAGGAATCTACTCTTCCTTATTTTGCCTTTGAAGAATTTCTATAGGAAAAGTCTCAGAACACCATGTAAAGAAATGTAAATGAGAATCCTGACAAGTTATCAAGTAAGAAAATGAAATAGCCTAGTGATTTTTCTTTCTTTATTTTTTCTTTGGTAGAACCTGGAATTGAACTTTTGCTTGCCAGGGAAGTGTTTATTCTACTGAGCCATCTCCCTGGCCCTAGCACAATGATTTTTAAATTTTCATTGATTTTTGACAAGCAGCTAGTGAAAAACAGATGTAAAGATTATCTAATACATTTTTCAACATTCGTGGACTGCTAGCCAAAGAAATCATGGTAACAGTTTATACACATATGTGTGTGTTTATTTCCATCACTTGTTTCAGTTAGCATTGATTATTAAAGTTCCTCCTTAAATTAAAATCAGGGCCAGCCAAATAGCTCAGTGGATTAAAGTGCTTGAAAGCAGGTGCAGGGGCCAGGGGTTCAATCCCCAGGCCTGACATGCTGGCCCCATCCCTGGGGCATGTTGAGACTGGGTATGGTGGCATGCACCTGTAATCCCAGCTCTTGGGAGGCTGTAAGCAGGTGGATCACTATGAGTCTGCTCTGCTAGTGAGACCCTGAACACCCTGTTGACCCTTCCCTAAAATACAAAAAAGAAAATAAAATACAAAATAAGTAGATAAATAAATTAATTAATTAAAAAGAGCATGTTGACTTATCATCCTGCAATCATTAGAACAAAAAATCATTTTTCACTTTTTATGAAAACAGTGATAAAGTCACTATCATTAAGAAAATCAGGGCCAGAGAGATGGTTCAGTGGAATAAGTGCTTCCCTGGCAAGCACAAGGGCCTGAGTTCAGTCCTCAGTTCAGCCAACAAAAAAAAAAAAAAAAAAAGAAAAAGAAAATCAAAGATCTGTATTCAAAGAAATTGGAATTCATTGTCTAGCAATGGAATAAGCCTTAAGATGTGGGGAAAACATTTGTTCATTTACTTAACCCTGACTCATTTTTATTAAATATAAATATGGCCACATAGATAAGATATTGATTTATATCATGGATTTCAAAACCCAAACATGTTGGTTAAGAAACTACTAACATTTTAAAATTCTTAAGAATTAACTGAAAAACCTGAGAACAAAATCTACAGTCTTCTGCAGAGCATGAACGATCTTTTTACCTATCATTGACTTCAACCTGTTCCAGTTTTATTCTTGCCTATTCTATCTTTCCCCTGCTTCCCTTGGCTTTTATTCTTCAATGCTACCATCTAGGAATTCTGAAAATTTGGCACAGCCATTGATCTCCACCTGTATTGAAAACCTTTACCTTGCTAATGTCAGGAGACTCTAATTCTTTCTCAGCTCCCCCTAAAAGTTTCTTTCTCTGCAAGACTAGGTTGATTTCCTTCAAGACTGGCTTAATTTTCCACTAAGCTACCACTATATTTGTTTATACCCCATTAATGAAAATGCCTCCATATATCTCTCCTCATTAGACTCTAAGCTCTACCAGAATAGGGATCAACGCTTTTGTTTCTCTAGAGGGCTCAGAAAGAGTATATCATATGCAAATTGAATCCAATAAATGTAGATTGAAAAAAGGCATTTAAATAAATTAATGAAGCTGTCTAATGCTATATTTGGGTTATGGCAGAAAAAACCTTCTACATTATGTCATATTGCATGCAAAATACAAAATTCCTTGAAGACATGTTGAATGAGAAGAATTTGATTACCAAGAGAATTATCTAATAAGTACTACAGAATATTTTTCCTTCAGAATGTTAGAGAATAAAGAACGTAAAGCAACAGAGCCCTTTGTTCAAAGAAAACATACTGAGAAGTATTCAAGAATCGAGGCTGAGCAACACAAGAGTTTTTAAAAGAATAACTGAGCCATTCATATGGTCCCAAAGAGCTTAGCCATTGAGGAAAGTGAAGAGTATGGACACAGGCTGGGTGTGCTGGGTAAATTGAGCATGGGATTGTTAAACTTGGCAGAGTAAATAGCTAGTTAAGCAAAAGAAGACTAAGTTTAGGCTTATTAATTTTATAATTGTATTGAGTAGCTACTCATTGAAACCAGATCTTAACATTCCACATATACCATATCTTCTGGTGCACAGCTGTCACTGGAATATATGTATCATATATGTATATGCAGACTTGCATATATACATGCACACATACACATACATGTGAATATTGTAAAAATTCTGGAAAGCTCTAGTTAATTCATTTTAAGTGTAGTTGCATGACCACTGGACTCTGAGCTCTTCATTCTTTGATGTACCAGTGTGGAGTACATCTAGACATAATTCTGACAAAAAACTACCCTTTCCATCTTAGGGCATCAGAAGGTTATGCTTCTTTTAGTATAAGATTGACATAGCTCATAATAGTGATGTATAGTGCTCAAACAACACTTTTCTATTATAGAGTTGTTTTGGTAACATTGAACTTAGGACCTTGTGCTTGGCAGACAGGAACTTATGCTGCTGAGCTATATCCCCGGTCCTGTAGATTTTAATTATAATGAAAATATTCAAAGGGCTTGCTTCAGTATGTGGCATAAAAGTTTTATAATTTAAAATGTACATATTAGGCCCGCCAAATAACTCAGCAGATTAAAGTGCCTACAAGCAGGTGCAGGAGACTGGGAGTGGTGGTGCATGCATACCTGTAATACCAGCTCTTGGGAGGCTGTAAACAGGTGGATCACTACAAGGCTGAGCTAGTAATGAGACCCTGAACACCCTGTAGACCCTTCCCTAAAAGTACAAAAAAAGTGCATATTATAAATAATAACCAAAATGTAAAGAGTTCTGAAATATTTGGTCCAATTATTTCATTAGAAGGCAGAGTCTTCTGGGATATACCCACTGAACTTGGTGTTACTGCTTGGTGTTCTAAAGAAAGATGATCCTTATTTCTAATATAAGCTGTGAAATCAAGCTGTTCCCAAATCACTTTTAAAATTAATAAATCACTAGATGAATTCGTAGACTATACTGAAAATCATGATACCTACAGTTATAATTTATTACAGAGAAAGAAGATAGAATAGTTTCAGTCAAACAAAGAACCACATGGAATAAAAATTATCTCTCAAATGGAAAACCTCTGATCCCAGATTCCAGTGTTTACCTCTGGCCAACTCTGTCAGATAGTAGTAATCAGCCCACACCATATTTCACACACAACCACTACACAGAACACGTTCTCAGATAAACACTTAACAGGGCATAGGCAAACCAACAGTTGCCTGTGTCCTCTGGGTAATCTTGACTTCTAAATTAATGTGTGTTAGTAGCTATACAGATACACTGGTCTACCCAACTCTACAGATTGCTGAAGACTAATGATTTATCTGAATCGATATCTCCTTTACCTATTCTATTTATTAACAACCATTCAGAGATTTTTCACCTTGTTAGGGTAAATCTTTTGATCTTCAGGTGTTTATTTCTTAATTATATCTTGCATCAGTCTAACTTTCTTCACCATCTATAGTTGCAATACAGGATTTCCTTGTATTGCTCAAGTGCCTCTGAGCCCAACAACTATAGTTAAAATGGTGATATTCCAGTGATCCCAATGTTAGAGTCCAACCAACCCCTTGTTAGCTTTCACTATCACTTTGTTCAGCAGCAGTAACACCAAGTTCAGTGGGTATATCCCAGCATAAGACGTAACCTAATGTTTTCACTTATGCACATTTTATTACAAGCAATCAATCACCAATAAATTGTTTATTTACTTAACTTGTTTCCTTTTCATTTCCATTTTCTTAGACATGAATGACTGATTCCCTTAGTTGTCCATCCCTTTTGTCACTTTTTCCTATGTATCACTGTGCAGATGCAGTTTCAGACTGTGGGCATCTTCAAGGCTATTATGGAATTAATGCCTTAGCATCTTCCTCTCATAATTTTTCCCAGACATCAAGGTTCAGTAAATGAGGGTTGTTCTAGAAAATCCAGCACTTTATGAAAACTGACGAGTTAAGGAAAGTATTAAAATTAGGATCTCTAAAAAAAGTATTCCTAATTCCAGGACATCATGATGAGGAACTCAAGGAAGAGGAGCAAAGGTACTCACCTCATGATGGGAGAGAAACTGAGAAGAGTGAACAAGTAGCATCCAGGCCTCAGGATCTTCTCCAAGGACACATTCTTGTGACCTGAAAGATCCTGTTAGCCCCACTTCCTGAAGCCTTCACCACTTCCCAGTAGGGCCTATAGACCTGCATGGGTCCTTCTAGATCCAAAAGATATCAGGGGCTGAGGAGAACATTCTGCCATACTTTGGAGTCACAGAGTCACACAGAAGACATGCAGCATGGAATCCTCCACAAATTACTGCCTGATTCTATTGTCGATTGCAATATCAATGATCACTGTGAGTTCATGGTAGGCACACCACATGTGCACACACACACAAGCACTCACACATGCACATGTGTCCTGGAGCAAGAAAAGAATTTTATTGTTAGGAAGAGTCTCATGCTTTCAGAGAAAGAATGAAAAATGGAGATTGTAGTCTGAACAACCCTTCCTGTGTACATCACTAAGGTTTCCCTGAAGAACTTCTTTCTAGTCATAGACTTTACTCATTGAGTGACAGTTTAAGTCTCAAATGTCCTCCCAAAGTTTCATGGGTTGACAAGTTGAGGTTTTGGATCAATTTGTTGATGAGTTCATCATGGATTTTTAGCACCCGTGCTGTGGAAGTGAGCACACGGCTTTCATAGGAACTATGCTGCTGGGAGGGGGGGCTGTCAGTAGAGGTGGGCACTGCAGCATGCCTGCCTCCCTGGATCTTTCCTTCCTTCTCTGCCTTTCAGAGGCCATGACCGGAGTGCACTTCCTCCACCATGTCTTTCCACTGTGCAGATTCTTCTGCCTTTGAGGAAGACAACCATGGACTAAGTCTCCTAAAATTGTGACCTACATTAAACTTTTCCTCCTTTAAACTTTGGGTGTCAGAAATTTTGTCCCAGCACCAGGAAAGCTGATGACTACAGTACAGGTTACCCAAATTTACAGCAGAATAGTTGACTCACACACTTTTCACTCGCTTGGACAAAATACCTGACACCCCAAATAAAGGAAGGAAGTTGATTTAACTCACCATGGAGGTCTCAGTCCATATCCTGGCTCCAGATACAGAAGCCCAGGGAAGAAGTACATGGCAGTAGGAAACAGCGAAAGGCAGAGGAAAGAGCAACAGCTGTGGTGGCCACACTGACTACAGAGATCAAGCTGCTCCAAGGAAGTGCACACAGAATTCTTCCTCAACTCCTTTTTATATCCTTTTTGGGCTGAGTCACTCTAGGGCGGGCCCTCACACCCTAGCGAGGGCCAGCCAAGCCCTAGAATGTGGGGCCAGTGAGCCAATCTAGTCAAGCTTCGACTTCTCAGGTTGATGCAATGTATGAACCATCACAGCAGCTTTTAAATGCTATCTAAATCATCTGAAAAAAAATCTGATGATTCTGGAGGTCATGTGGTACAAACATAACTTGTATGTCTGAGCTCTTCAGGGATGCTGATGTGCTGGTTCTTACACCCCTCAGAAAGAGTAGCTTTTAGAGCGCAGATTTAGAAATCACCTTGCTATATGTATTTTCCTTGCTGGGAGGTGCACTTTTCAATAGTAGGAACAGTTTTAGTGTTCTCATGATCCAGAGGACTCATTAAATAGTAAATATGCATTCATGAACTAAGTGGTAATGTTGTTTCTAGACTTACAGTGATGCTACTTTGACTAGTGTAAACACCCCCATTTTAACATGATCTTATGTTCATAGGTATTCTGTTATTAATTTAGCATATGTACTACTAATAAAATATTATAGGCTTTATTTTAGCATGATATGTTACTAAAAATATTTGCAAATATTTTTATTTTTGATAAGTCATAAGGGATGTGTGTATGTGGTGGTTTAGAGCATTAGCTTTCTTTTACTATATGTTGCATATTATTTTATTATGGATGGATGACATAAAATTGCTGTGAGATATTGGCAGCTTCATATTTTGTAGGCAAAAGTAATGAAAAAAGAAAGTTTATAGAATGTGAGCTAATTTGAAGGTGTGATAAAAATGGCTATATACTTGGTGGCTTAAGTAGCTGTGTAACCAAGGACCCTGGTTTGGTCTCCAGGACTGTGTGCCACAGCTAGAACCCTAGACATGCTGAGCTGTTCCCCAAACCAGGTGGAGTGGTGCATGCCTGTAATCCCAGCTCTGGAGAGGCTGAAAACAGGAGGATCACCTCCAGCAAGCTGCATAGCAAGAACCTGCACTAAATAAATAAATAAGTAAATAAGTAAGTAAGTAAGTAAATAAATAAATAAATAAATGGTTAATTTTTTTTCAAAGTAGTCTTGAAAATTAAAGTTTGGAGAATCATAGAAAGTACAGAAATGGGGGCAAGGGATATAGCTCAGCACTGAGGTCAATTCTTGGTACCTCAAAGGAGGAGGAGGAGGAGAAGAAGAAAAGAAGAAGAAGAAGAAGAAGAAGAAGAAGAAGAAGAAGAAGAAGAAGAAGAAGAAGAAGAAGAAGAAGAAGAAGAAGAAGAAGAA